>BQNB010082184.1:0-29402 GCA_026074375.1 Tanacetum coccineum | reverse complement strand
TATTTGACTGCTTACATATCTATATACGTACTTATATTATATTACGTATATTACTATACATGTCTTATATATTATACTTATATAATTTAATTTTATTGTTACAGCAGTCATGTCATCTTTGACAGTTATCTACTCGTCGGTATATTTTGATTCTGAGTCATGGAGATTTCAGTGGGTATTTGATGATGAGCCAGTGGCACATGAGGAGGCGCCATAGTTTCCAGAGCTGGCACCACCATAGCCTGACTACGTGCCTGGACCCGAGCACCCACCATCACCTGACTACGTACCTGGTCCAGAGTACCGAGAGTATGTAGCTCCATCAGATGATGAGGTACCTATTGAGGATCAGCCTCTACTGGCTTATGCTTCACCTACAGCCCAATCATCGGGTTATGTTGCTGACTCTAATCCTTCGGAGGAGGACCCGGAGGAGGACCCCGAGGAGGATCATGCTGAGTATCCTGCTGATAGAGATAATGATGATGATGTGATGATGATGAGGAAGAGGATGAGGAGGAGGAGGAGCATCTAGCTCCGACCGACTCTACTACATTACCTGCTATTGACCCTGTCCCCTCAGCTGAGGATATAGAGGCATTTAAGACCGACAAGTCTGCTCCTACACCTCCATCACCACCTACCCATACTAGCCCTACTTATGCTGAGGCACCACTAGGCTACAGAGCAGCTATGATTCGGTCTAGAGCTGCATCACCACCACCTGTACCATCACCTAGACTTCGTAGGGCTAGGATATCTGTTCGACCCCAGACACAGATGGTAGCTGCTACTGAGGCACTCATTGCTGCGGTTGCTGCTGCACTACCTTTATCATCACCACCACCATCTCCACTTACTTCAATATCATCTCCACTCCTCTAGATTCCCTCACCATCATTACCTTTACCATCACCACCACTACCATTACCTGCACCATCATCACCTTTGTTATTACCTGCTACTGACTGTAGGTAGGATGTTCCCGAGGTTGATGTGCCACCTTGAAAGAGGTTGTGCTTGAATGCTCTCGCTTGTAGGTTTGAGGTGGGGGAGAGTTCAACAGCTACTGCTGCTAGACAGCCTGGATTAGATGTTACTCATGCTGCTGATTACAGTTTTATTGATACTGTGGATGCCACCCCTGGACGTCCTATCTCTAGAGAGGTTGGCTATGGGATTACTGATGTTTGGGATGACATGGTTGGGGATATGGAGGAGAGAGCACCGACCACTTTAGAGGAGTTAATCCAGAGAGTGACAGATCTTGCCACTACTCTTGTTCGGGATACTCATGAGATGTATGTTCGATTTGAGGACTCCCAGGATGACCGAGCTCTTCAAAGAGCCCGAGTCAACACGTTGTTTAGAGATAGGCGATATCTCCACACAGCTATGCTTTTAGAGAGCGAGGATAGGCACACTCGGCAGGCATGGTTACATGATATTGACTGTAACAGGGCAGTACATGCTGAGCTCCTAGCATATCGAGTAGAGGTCAGGGCATTGCATGAGCAGATTAGTATGCGGTAGAGACAGTAGACTGAGGACAATGACAGATTAACTCAACACATTCAACAGGGACATGACAGAACTAGAGAGCCAGAGGCCGCTAGAGATCCAGAGCCTCAAGATGGATTAACTGATGCTGGTAGTAGCTGTTAGTATTATATCATTTGTTAGCTATCCTTTATAGCCTGTTGAGTTTTATGGGTAACTCCCAGCTAGTAGGCTATAGGGATCTTGCTTCATTATTTAGATATCTTGTATAACATGCTAAGTATTATCGGTAACTCCCAGCTAGCATTTCCTTAGGACCGCATGTTCATTTTGTATCTTATTTGTACTAGTCATTTGTAACCAAACTATCATGTATGATTATCGATATTGTTATGTATGAATGTCGATTTATTTATGTCATTGTTGATCTCACTTCGGTGTATATTTCACTGTATGATGTGATCTCATTCTATTTATTATGCATATGTCATGTCGCATTTATGATTATATGAAATCTAACGTGTATTATATTTTCTTGTGATTTTTAAAGAAAATGCCGCTAAAGAGAAGCACCACAACCACCACCACACCTATGACTGATGCCGTCATAAAGGCACTGATAGCCCAAGGCGTTGTTGATGCTTTGGCTAAGTATGAAGCACATAGAAGCAGTAGAAATGGCAATGATAGCCATGAGTTTAGAAGTAGCAGAAGGACAGAGCGAGCTGCTCGTGAGTACACCTACAGTGACTTCCTGAAATGCCAACCCCATAATTTCAAGGGTACAAAAGGAGTTGTTAGTTTAACTCAGTGGTTTAAGAAGATGGAGTTTGTATTCTATATTAGCAACTGCATCGTCGCATGCCAAAATCAAGTTTGCTACTTGCACTCTTCTTGGAAATGCTCTGACATGGTGGAATTCCCACGTTAAGACTGTTGGTCATGATGCTGCATATGACATGCCATGGAAAACACTAAAGAAGATAATGACTGATAAGTACTGCCCAAGAGGCGAGATCAAGAAGCTAGAGATTGAACTTTGGAATCAAAAAGTCAAGGGTACTGATGTGTTGAGCTATAACCAACGTTTCCAAGAGTTAGCACTGATGTGCGGGAGGATGTTTCTTGAAGAATCTGACGAGGTCGAGAAGTATATCGGTGGACTTCCAGAAATGATTCAGGGAAATGTGATGGCGTCTAAGCCCAAGACAATGCAAGATGCAATTGAGTTTGCAACTGAGCTGATGGATCAGAAGATCTGTACTTTTGCTGACCGTCAAGCTGAAAACAAAAGGAAGCTTGATGACAACTCAATAAACAACCAGAATCAACAGCAGCCTTTCAAAAGGCAAATGTGGTAAGGGCCTACACTGATGGGCCTGGGGAGAAGAAAGTATATGGAGGATCTAAACCTCTATGTCCTAAATGCAACTACCATCACGATGGGCAGTATGCTCCCAAGTGCACCAACTGCAAGAGGACTGGCCATCTGGCCCGGGACTGTAGGAGTCTAGCTGCTACTGCCAACAACCAGAGAGCCCAAGGGCGAATTAAAGGGTTGTTACTTGCTTCGAGTGTGGAGCTCAGGGCCATTTCAAGAGGGATTGCCCTAAGTTGAAAAATAACAACCATGGAAACCAAGTTGGGAATGGTGGAGCAACAGCAAGGTCTTTTGCAGTGGGAAATGCAGGGAAAAACCCGGATGCCAATGTCGTTACGGGTACGTTCCTCCTAAACAACCGCTATGCTTATATCTTGTTTGATACCGATGCCAATAGGAGTTTTGTGTCTACTACATTTAGTTCCCTAATTATTATCGTTCAAACTACACTAGACTACGATTATGATGTCGAACTAGCCGACGAGAAAATAATTAGAGCTAATACTATCATACGGGGTTGCACTTTAAACTTCTTAAATCATCCATTCAACATCGATTTAATGGCCGTAGAACTTGGTAGTTTTGACGTCATAATTGCAATGGATTGGTTAGTAAAGTATCAAGGCATAATCGTCTATGATGAGAAGATCGTTTGTATTCCCTTTGGAAATGAGATCTTAATTGTTCATGGTGACGAAAGAAACAATGGACACGAGTCTCGATTAAACATCATCTGGTGCACCAAAACTCAAAAGTACTTGCTAAAAGGATGCGATGTCATTTTGGCACACGTTACCACAAAGAAGGCTAAAGACAAGTCAAAGGAGAAGCGACTTGAAGACGTACCAATTGTTCAAGACTTTCCCGCAGTATTTCCTGAGGACTTACTGGGTATTCCACCAACTCGACAAGTGGAATTTCAAATTGATTTTGTACCTGGTGCTGCACCTGTAGCACGGGCGCCTTATGTAACACCCCAAAATGGGTCGCAGTGGAAATATGTCCGGGAGCGTTACTTCATGAGTACCATGAGTACCATTTGCATAAGATGTGAGGAACGACCTCTAAATGTTACGGCTTTTGAAAAGAATATTGTAAAGTTTGGACTCCAATGTCACACCATTTATGTCAATCATCTTGTTCAACCTGAGAAAAACATGTCTTAAAAGTGTCCACAAAGTTGGTGTGTTTATAGATTTCTGAAAATGTAAATGTAAATCACAAAAACTATATATACAAATTTACTTTGATATAAGTCCCGCCCATACAAGATTTGCAATGCATAAACTCAAATATATAGGTTTTTAAAATGCGTGTAAACACGAACCACACAAAATGCGTTTGTAAAAATGGTGGAATCAAAGTTTTGTATAAAAGTTGGACCGCAATTGATTAAAGAGTATGATAATTGTAATGAACACAATATCACAAAATGTTTCAAGTATGTATTGTAATGAGCATAATATCATGAAATGTTTCAAGTATGTATTGTAATGAGCATAATATCACGAAATGTTTCAAGTACGTATTCTAATGAGCACAATATCACAAAATGTTTTAAGTATGTATTGTAATGAGCACAATATCACAAAATGTTTCAAGTATGTATTGTAAGGAGTGATTACGATTACTCTAAGTTCATGAAACTGAGGCGTAGACTTAAACGTATGCCACTTTATTCAAGGTACAGTAAGAGTTCCAGTGTATGAAGTTCAATGCTCCGACATGGTATAAGTTCGTTAGTTCGATCTCGAACTAGTGAGAGCTACTCACCCGAATGGGGATTGTCAATCCCTAAATAGATCTATTTCATAATAATCGCGTTTACCCTCCAAGTAATTAACAGTTAAATCCACTTAAGCTAATCCGTAATCATTCGGGTAAAATTAAAGTTGTTGCGTCCATAAATGAAAACAAGTATTGTATCCCATTGAGAGATATGAAAATGAGTATGTAAACGAGTTTGTAATCAACCATGTAAATGAGTTTGTAAACATTTATGTAAACGAGTATATAAATGAGTTACGAAATCAAGTATGTAAACAAGTATGTAGAAGAGTATGTAAAAGAGATTGTAAATGAATATGTAAACAAGTTGTAACGAGCATGTATTCTCCCTCGAGATTTGTAAAGTAAATGTAAAACAAGTTAAAGAGGGGATATAAACTCACCTCTAGTGAAAGTGGTGATTATCGCAAAATCAACAAAGTAATCGTCGCAAACGATTCGGAATGCAACCTACATAAATTATAGGTCGTATAAGTATAATGTATTTAATATAAATACAACATTGTAAGTTATAGAGTTACACCACCACCTAATAGTTTTTGTTTAATTTAAAAGTCAAAACAATATTTAAATCGTATTTAAACCCAAACCCCCTAAAATTTTGATAAATTGTACATTTGTTAAATAAAGGTATATGTATTTGTATCCGTAAAGAAAATGTTATCTTTGTCCAACAATTAATTATTTGTTAATAATACATGATTTAATATTTTATTGATTATATAATGATATTATATAATTAGTTTAATTGTTTTATAAAATAATATTTATAAAGTTAAAAACGTATATAAATATTATATAAATGATACGCCAATATTTCTTAAGGTTTTTATAGCCCAAACGGACCCGAAACCACACGTAAACCACTTTTTATATTCTTATAAGATTGTAACATTTTTAAAAGGTTCAGACAATCATTTTATAAAAAATAATTTGTTTTATAATTTTTATTTATCCAAAATATTTAAAAACTCATAACTTACTCATTTTAACTTCGTTTCGCTTGTTCTTTATATGTATGGAATCGTGACGAGATAAAATATTTAAACAAAATACCCACTTATTTTATAAAAATCTGTGTCAAATCAGTAGCTTCAAAATGTTTATAAAATTACTTTTATAACTTTATATCTTTCAAGACTCGCAACTCATTCGTTTTAATTCTGTTTTTCGAGTTTCCTTATAGGTTTGGAATCCTCTGTGAAATGTACTGATCATGTATAAAATTACTTACATTTCTCAGATCAGAAATAGTAGCTATTTTTATAAAATAACTTTTACAAAAATACTTTTATATATTTAATTATCGTAACCTTGTAAATGTCATAACTTCTTCGTTATAACTCGGATTTTCAAGTTCTTTATATGCTTACGATCTTCATAATATGTACTATTTTAAGAAAATACTTCCTGAATTTATAAAAAGATGAATCTAAACAGTAAGCTCAAAACAATCCTTATATATATATAAAGTGTATAAACTAGTTTTTATTGAAAATCATTACTTGATTGATTTTGTACAAGTCTTCTAATTTACTTTGTACCATATGTATTACATATTTTAGGTCCTCATATTCATATCCATAACTCTTGTCTAAGTACCAAGTCCTCATGATAATTTATATATAACTTTTGTAATTAAAGTTTCAACAAATAAATTTATAAACTAAATATATAATTTATTCAACACTTATATAAAGTGTGTTCTTGCATTTTAATTATTATTTCACCATAGATACATGTACATTCGAATCTCATATATGCTTGTAATATTTTATAAACCATAAAAATAAACCCTAGGTGGTGATTAACATAATAACAAGATATAAAATATGAAATTGAATAATTAGAAAGATTAGGGTTTTGTTTAGACCTCAATGAAGATGCATGAAGATGATACACAAATCTAAACCAAGTATTTAACCCTAAATACTTTTAAAAAAACCCTAATTCCAACTTGAAAACCCTAATTATCTTCTTGATATAAACCCTTGTGTAATCAACACCCAAGCTTCCAAATTACCTTGATACACCTAGATATTATACCCTAGAACACTTGTATGCTTGATACCTTTGAAAATGAAAACTATGGAAACCCTAAAACCCAATGTTGAGCCGTGGGTTAGTGGGGAAGAACAAGAGAGTGTTTGATTTATTTTGCTAGTTGTAAGAGTGTTATGACTTGCCTAGGAACTTGTTAACTTTATAGAAAGAATATTGTTACAACAACTTCAACCATACATGACTTGTAGTGGTAGGGTACTGCGTTAATGTGCACTCCTCTTCCCTGAAAAAAAAAAAAGGAGAGATTAGATAGTTTTAATAGAGAATGGGGCATAATTTTATACCTTGGTGGTTTATTAGCTAGACGTGATAATTCTATTGGAGAGTTTAGAATTATTTGTGTATTCTAAGCTTGGATCTAACATATGTGGTATAAAGGTTAGAATTTATTTAATTTCTATGTATTAGGTATAAAAAGTGGGTATTTGTTGAGTATAGCTGGGTATCTGGTGCTTCCGGGTATGCTTAAATGTATTTTATTGCAAAACATAGACGTTTTACGTAACCAATAAAAATAAAATATGAAAAGTTAAAAATTATCCTCGTAATAATTTTATAACACTTGCTTGTCATAAACTTTAACTTGCTTGATGTCCGTTTACGTTGAATGTTGATTTTTAGTTTACGCGATTTAATTAAACGTTGAAAATTAAAAATAAACGCGCAATAGTTTAAAATAAATAATTCGATATTAATTGACGTAAAATGACGTGAAAATATGGATTGTTACAATCTCCCCATGTTAAAAGAATTTCATCCCGAAATTTAGTTTGAGTTTTCTTTCGGAGTGGTGTTGATGAAGAGGTGCGGGTTCTTTTCCTAATCCTCCAAATATGCGCTAACCCAACTTTGTTAACATTAATGTTCTTAACTCCTTTTTAGACCTTGAAGACTTTTAGGGTTTGGTGTGGGATGATGTCGACTTTCTATCGTAAGGTGACGTAAAGGTCTACCTAGTTGCTATGGTTGCTAATTCGATTTCCCAAAGTAAACACATTTTATTGGTACACACACAAAACTTTGCTTTTCAATGATTAAGTAAAAATAGATTAATTGACAAAAGTTTTATGTACGGATATGTGCTTAAACACATATCAATTTATTTTCTTAATATTAAGCTAAAAGCCATAATGAACGAAAACGGTAAAAACTGCATGTATTAACGTTTGAATTTCGACAATTGTGTCTGCATGTAACAATATTCAATAAAATGACAAAAACAAAGGCAAAGCGGATAAAACCGAACACGGGAATGGAATGAGCGTGAGAAAAATGAAGCCGAATGCATATTCATTTTTAATTGGCCAACCCGTACCCATTTAATGGGCCAGGTCAACCATTAATATTTGAAGTATACTAATAATAAGCCTAAATCCCTAAGCCTATTTATAATAAAAGTCCCAAATCCATTTCTCTATCTAAGCCTAAGTAAAAGAAATAAGTCTAAGCCCAATCTTTATCTAGTCAAACAAGCAACAATAAAAAGGCGCTCAAAAGTACTGTTTATTGTCTCTCTCATTTTTACACAAGGATGAATAACACAGGGTAAATCAATCCACTTCACACACATGAATCCCTTCTAGAAGATCTACCTGACACTCTCTGACACACCTTCACCTAGGCAATCCTAAGGCATATCATTGGCTATTGAGACGTGTAAGAGATCCAAGGGTTCAGATGGGTAGATATGGAATCAAGGGCTTGGATTAATGACGAAAGACGCTCCCCGGGCTCTAGAATCATCTGCTCATCACAATAGTATAAGAGGATATCACACTGAGTAATAATCTAGAGTAGTGTAGTTTAGGAGTAGTGTAGACTTAATTTCTAGCTTAATTCTTGCTTATCTCTTGTATTCAGCTTAATGTACTTCTCTTTTCATTAATAAAAGTAATTTTCAATTTAATTGTGTTCTTTAAATACAGTTTTTACTTATGCAATTTACTCAAATTTTTTAATAAGCTAAAATGTTTACTCAAGCCCTCTTTAAGCTCAAATAAGCTCCTAAAAGCTTATTTGAGCTTGTTTGTTCACTTTCAAGTTAGTTGTTTAAGGATTGTGGTTTTAAGCTATGTGGATGATAAGCCAATAATGAAAGGGCTTATGGGTTTTACCAGCTTGTTTTTAACAAGCTGGAGCTTGTAGATAAGCTCTAAAGAGCATTTAAGTCCTTGTTTAAGCAAAGGACAAGGTATACTCACTTTTACTCTTTTTAGCTTATTTGCTTACTTAGCTTATTAAACTGCTTATTCTTGCTTATTATCTACTTATTTAGTTTTATATTAGCTTATTGCATTTAGATTTTAGTTTAGAATTGTTTAATTTGAGTTTACATAGAACTTGTCCTTTAAAATAGTCAAATTAGCTTATTTAGTCTAGCTTATTATTTAGTGCTTAATTTTCCAAAGTTAATGTTTATTTGTTATTAATATGCTTAGTTCATCATCTGTTTTCAAAAATCAAGGCTTATTTGGATCTGTTTTGGCTTAAAATGAGTTTTCAAAAGTTTAAAGGGGTGTTTGGGTTAAGCAGTCTTAACAATAGTTAAGACTGCTAAGGTTGTTTTTTAGAAGTTTAATTAGTTTTGTTTAGCTTTAATCTAGTTTATAAGTGAGTTTTTATAAGTTTAAAATAGGTTTTGTTAAGTTTTTAAGTCTGTTTAATCAAAAATTTAAATATGCTAGTTCATAAGTGAACTTAACTGTTTGATTCTTGGATTCATAAAAGTATTCTTAAGTTGTAGTTTTTTTGTGTCAAAATGAGTCTCTCTTACATCTTTAACAATTTTGTTTTGAGTCATTTAGCTCTGATAGCATTTTTAGTTATTTTAGGTCAAACACAGTTTAGTAGTTGAATGATTTCAAGGGTCTAAGTGTGCAGATCTTTTGGATCAATAATCTAGATTTTCTTTGTTGAACCTTGATTAAAATTAGCTTATTATAGTCTCTTCGTGATCTTTTAAGTTTTCTAAGTTTTGAGTTAGCTTTTGAGTCATAGCACATAAGCTTTAAAGTAGTCATTAATTTTCCAAAGAGCCAAAAATACTAGTGTAGTCTGCCATTTTCATTCTCCTTTTTCTAGCTTATTTCTTTATTTAGTTTACTTAATTTTTGCTTATTTGTGTCATTAGCTTATAGTACTTTTTTTGTTTTCAACTTTCAGCATAATATCTATAGCTTATTAGTCCTTAATCTTGGCTTAAGTTTGGTCAAAAGTCTTTAGAAAGTGGATTTTGTGTCAAACTGTCTAAATGGTTTTAAGTGCTTTTCCAGCTTATTTGTTTGCTTATTTTTAATCATAAGTGCTTATTAGGTTTAGGTGTTGATCTGTTTCAGCTTATTTGTGTTTCTTATATCTTAATGAGTCGTTAAATGTCCAAACAGTTTAGCTTATTACTATTCTTGTTCCAGCTTATGTTCCTTGATTATCTTTGTGTTCATTTGCTTTTTAGGTTTAATACTCAATCAAATCTTTGTCATATTCAAATATCAATTACCATTATCTTTCGATTTTCCATTTCAAGCCTCGTTGGGACATAACGACCCGGGAACACTTTATACTGCTTCCGGTTTCATTGGTCTCACGGATTCTGATTCTTGTTCTATATTTATATATATTTACACTTATATATATGTATAAAGAGGGGTGAGTATCAGCGAGTCACAAATCGATACATTTTATAATGCATTGACACAATTCGATCAAGATTCTCTAAATCCCGCCGCTGGTGGTAATCTTTTGAACAGTACACCTCGAGATGCTTTGACGCTTATTGAGAATAAGTCGAAAGTACGTACTTCACGAAACAAATCGATTGTTTCAAAAGTGAGTACTACTACTTCTTCTTCATCTCCTTCTCCGGATGTAACCGCTCTCACCGAGATCGTTAAGGAATTAGTGCTTATGAACAAGGCTAATCAACAAGCTTCCGTGAAAGCCGTAGAAGAGACTTATGTGACTTATGGTGGACCGCATCCATACTATGGGTGTCTTGCTACCGATAGCAACACTTTTAATGCTTCTGCAACCACGGGGACCTACAATCAAGGAGGTAATGGATACCGTCCTCAAAGAGACCCGAATTATCGTGCAGCAACCAAATGGGACCACCCGGTTTTCCTCCTCCGAATGTGTAAAACGATCAAAACTACAATCGGTACAATCAAAATCAAGGAAATTATCAAGCTCCGAACAATCAAGGAAGAGGGCAAAACTTCAATCAAGAAAACAACAATTATCAAGCTCCAAATTTTCAAGCTCCGAATTATCAAGCTCAAGTTGGACCTTCGAATGAGTTAACGACTACATGAAAAGTAATGAAGCTACTTTGAGAGCCATGCAAACTCAAATGACTAATATGAAGACGGAATTGCGGAATGAATTCAAAGCTTCTCTTGATACAAGAACTAATAAGATAGAAAATCAAAACAATCAAATAATAAACATGTTAACTAATCTTACTATGCAAAAGCAAAATCCCTCAGCTTCGGGATTACTTCCTAGTAATACCGTAGCTAACCCGACAGGTGACGTGAAAGCTATTACCACCCGAAGTGGTGTTGCTTATGATGGACCTACGATTCCACCTACTCCTTCTCCTCTCCCGAAGGAAGTGGAACGTGAAACCGAGGCAACAAAGGACAAGGTGCAAACTACAAGTTCAGAAAGCACCGCACACGTCCAACCTCCGGTTGTCCAAGTTCCTATTCCGGAGCCCGAAGTTGCTCTGAAGCCCAATCCTAAACCATCGATTCCTTATCCTTCAAGGCTTCACGACCAAAAGCTCCGTGAAAATGCATAATCAAATGTTGAAGTTTCTTCAAATCTTTCAAAGATTACATTTCATCCTTAGCTTTGTGGATGCTCTTCTTCACATACCTAAGTTCGCGTCTACGTTTAAAAGTCTCCTTAGTAATAAGGAGAAATTATTTGAATTGGCAAATACCCCGTTAAATGAGAATTGTTTGGCGGTGCTCCTAAAAAAGTTTCTCGAAAAACTTGGAGACCCCGGCAGATTTCTCATACCTTGTGATTTTCCTGAGCTAGTTGAGTGCTTAGCCTTGGCCGATCTTGGCGCTAGCATCAACTTAATGCCTCTTTCTGTACGGAAGAAGCTTTCGCTCCCGAAACTTACTCTGACTCGCATGACACTCGAATTCGCAAACCGATCGGTTGCTTATCCGGTTGGTGTTGCTGAAGATGTATTTGTGAAAGTATGAAAGTTTCATTTTCTGGCCGATTTTGTTGTAGTTGATTATGATGTCGATCCTCGGGTTCCCCTTATTCTCGGGAGGCCTTTCTTGAGGACGGCACGAGCATTAGTCAACGTATACGGCGAAGAACTTATTTTAAGAGACGAAGATGAACAATTGATCTTTCATACTGACACCACTTCAAAATATCCTAATGAGCATAAAATTGAGTCGATTAAAATGATTAATTTCATTGATATATCATGTGAGGATAATTTCAAAGAAGTTCTTAAGATTAAGAAATTATCTCATCATTTAAGTGGCAGTACTACTTTTACACATGATTCTTCTCCTAGTCTCACACCGGTTGAGACTAGTGATTCTCTTCTCGAGGAGTTCACCGATGAACTCGCTCTTCTTGACCCATTTCCACCGAGAATTGGTGATACTGACTTTGATTCGGAGGGAGACATTCTTCTACTTGAGAAGTTATTAAATGATGATCCATCATCTCCTCTTCCTCCGAAAGAACTTAATTTTAAGGAACTTAAAATGATAAAATCTTTGATTGATGATTTTCCCCCTCTTGACGTTTTAGGGGGAAAGTTTGTGACTTTCTCTAATCTTCTCTTCGATGCTAATGATGATTTTACCTCTAGTGATGACGAGTCACTTCCTGAGGAGGCTCGCCTCTTCCTTTCTCGTGTGATGACGAGTCACTTTGAATTTGATGACGAGTACATCTCTAGTGACGTAAATCCTCTTTTTAATGAGGTGTTAGAAGACATCGAGAGTGAGGACTCTTATGTTTCTAACCTGATGAGCCGGCTTTACTAGTCACACCTCTTTCCGATGCTAATGAGGATGAGTGTTTCGACCCAAGGGGCGATATTTATGAGATCGATGCTTTTCTTGATATTGGTGTTTCTACGGATATTGAGGACGGTTATCATGATTCGGAAGGAGATATAATCTGTCTTGAGAGTTTGCTTAATAATGACACTACCCCTTATCTCCCTCCTGAGGTGTTTTTAGATCATGACCCAAGAAGCATAAAGGATGAACCTGATAATGATAATTTGAAGAATACGGTCAAAGTTTTCGACCCCGGCATCTCCGCTTATAGTTTTTATTCCTTAAAGCCGGTGGCATATGAAAGTCCGATAAAGATTTGCTCTTCCACATGTTTCGTCCCTAATATCATAATGATATGGGGTGAGTCAAGCTAGAGACTCGGACAAAAACAAGCGTTTCGTGGGTGGCAACCCATGCTTATCCCTAGTAGTAGTATATTAGTTATGAATAAGTGTGACGTGAAGAGGCTCACCTCTTCTTTTCTCGTGTTTCGTGGCTTGTGTTTTATGTTCAGGATTGCCCAGATTATGAAGACTCCCGTGATCGTGGTTTTGTCCATCGTTTACTCGAGCTTCAATCCTTAGCATGCTTATATATGGGAATCCGATATCCTAGATCTTATTGATTAACGTTTATCTATTAGCATAATTAATAAACGGCTTTAGATTTACGTAGAGACCCTTTAAACATTGAGGACAATGTTTAGTTCTAGTATGGGGGATCTTTCGATTCGATCTTACTTGCATTTGCCTTGTCTTCACGTAACCCGATCTTACTTGCATTTGCCTTGTCTTCACGTAACCCCGTTTTGCCACCAAAAATATGCGATTTTAGGCCAAAATTAAAAAAAAATCAAAAATAGAATAAGTGTTTTGACGCGAATTTTTGTCTTTTTGAGAATAAATTTTGATTTGATCGAGCATGTTGCGCTCTAGCTTGCCCCTTAACCTATATAAATTTAAGCTTTTGCTAGTCTTTTATACAAAAAGCTTTAAAACGCGAATTCTAGCTTGAAAAGAGCCAAGAGTTTGCAAGTTTCAATAATAGACTTTAAATATGCAAAGCTTGTTTTTATTAGACTAAGCGTTCGCGGATCTTTTTAGTAAAGATTTTAAATTTGCGAAGAACGAAAAATGATAGAGTTGAATATAAGTTAGATGCTGCATAGAGTAATTGGTTCTCTTTAGAGCTCATAGAGGTTAATTGTGGCTTTTTTCTCCCATTAGCTTAATAAATGTTATATAATTGTTAGATAAATAAAGTTACTTTGGTTTTTGCGATTCTTAGTTTAGATTCCTTCTGGTGAAAGTAAGGTACACGTCAAGGTTTTGTCAGTGTTGTGGGGAAATAGGCTACCGATTCTTGACGGCTCGCTACCGTTGTCTAGGTAGTTAAAAGACCACAGGACTTGAAATTTGGCTATAATAATAATAATAATAATGTAATAAACCGAAGCCGAAATAAGACTTCTGGATCATGGTCGGTTCGCGCCCGATGTGACAGTCGTTTAAAGGGTGGAGGTAATAATAATATTAATAAGAACTGTGGGCTGATAAAAGTTTATTGTCTCTGGTCGGTTCGCTGCCGATGTGGCAGTCTTCAAAAGAAGGCCCATAGTAAGAATAATAAATCCGAGACTGATAAAAGTTTACTGGATCATGGTCGGCTCGCATACCGATGTGACAGTTTTCAAAAAGGTCGAGGATCTCCTGGTCGAAATAAGACTCCTGGACCATGGTCGGCTCGCATACCGATGTGGCAGTTGTTTAAAGGACCGGGGGGTTTAATAATGTTGCAATAATAATAATAATAAAGCCAAATTTCGACTCCGGGGTTATCTAAATAAAGCCTCCGTCTCTGGACTCGTAGTTGAGTTGTTTCGGATGAAATAAAAAGGATAACCCCTAAATCATGCGAAATTAGAACCTTAATGTGGACCTTATTCTCACCATATCGTCTCTTTAGGAAAGGATTTCAAACTAATTATGGTCTAAACCGGGTTTACTTTATATGAATAAGGCCATAATTTATTTGTCACCAATAATAAAAATAAAATTCTTAGAAGATTTAGGAATAAGGGAGCGGAAAGTAGGTATGCGTACACAATTTGCATCTATGAGTAGTGTTAGCATCTTAACTTGTATTTAACAATGATTTCATTTTTAAGCTTGGTTTGGGGTGGGTGAAAAATCAAGGACGATGAATTTTTCCTTTTAGACATAGTTTATCCTTTTAGTGTTTCTTGTTCCGTGATTTTATAGTTTCATATATAATAAAAAAAGAGTAAAAAAAATGAAATGATGATAATAATAAATGTATGTAAAACGGGGCGTTTCTAGTGATTTCTTAATCCCCTTAGATGAATACTTAGCTACTTATCAAAGTAATTAGTCTTAGGGGGTTGAAATTTTTAGTTTTCTATGTGTGTATAAGACATTGCGTGAGGACACGGCAATAGCTTAGTATGCGGGATTTTTGATATGTGTTTAATCACATATCATCTTTCCTTATTAAAACGAGCTTAAATGATCAATAATATATGAAAAATACATTGTATATGTGTGTTTTGTGAATTATGTCTTGCAGGTAACGGATATATCAAAAATGGACAAAAACGAAGCCAAAACGGACAAAACCAAACACGAGATTAGAAGAGCGTGAGAAAAGAAAAGCCGAAGACATATTTATTTTTAATGGACCAACCCGTACCCGTTTCATGGGCCGGGTTAGCCCATTAACACTTGAATGGTATTAACCCTTTTTATCAAAATAATATAAGTCCAATATCCAAGTCCATTTAAACCCTTATCATTTCATAATAAAAAGCCCATGATACCAAGCCCAAACAAAAAAAAACCTATAACCAGGGTCAAACTCCAAGTGTTATCAACGCAGGGTCAAAGTAATTGTTCATCATCACTTTCCCTCTCTTTTACACCTTGCAACGAGATTAACCAGGGTAAAATTAACTCACCACTCGCTCCCATCCTTTCTAGAAGTCCATTACATCATCACTGACACGTTGGCGATCCTAAGTATTTCTATTGGCTAGTGAAACTTAGAAGAGGATCAAGGGCTCAAATTAAAGGATTAAGAGTTTGTTATGATCTAAGGGATGTGGATGGATGTTGAAGACGCTCTTGAAGACCTAGAAGCTTTACATCTTCACTATAAATAGAGAGGCAATCACATAGTGTTAATCATCTAGCTTATTGTAGTTTTTTTAGTAGCTTTTAGAAATAGATTTAGCTTATTTTCAGCTTAATGTAATGCTTTTCATGTAATTTTTAAACCTTGTAAACTCTTTTTTTTAGTTAATAAAGTTTCAGTTTCATTTTTAAATTCATGCTTTACTTTTATATAAATTCGTAAAATGTGTTTGGATTTCAACTAAATAAGCTCAATAAGCTCTGAATAACATAAATAGCTAGTTCTTATTCAGTTAAGCTTGTTCAAAGCTTAACCGAATAAGCTATTCATTCAAAGTACCTCAAAAAGTCATAATAAGCTATTATGGATGATAAGCCAAAAAGGGATGGGCTTATGGTGTTTTACCAAGCTGGAGCTTGTAGATAAGCTCTAAAGAGTAATTCAATCCTTGTTTGAGCAAAGGACAAGGTGCACTTACTTTTACTCTTTATAAGCTTAATTATTGTTTCAGCTTATCAAACTGCTTAATCTGTGCTTATGTCTGCTTATGTGTGCTTATTATGTCTAATAGTAGTTTAAAATGTTTAGCTTATAGTTTAGATATGGCTTGATTTAAGTTTTAGTTAGAATCTGTCCCTTTTTGAGTTAATGTTGCCCATTTCATAGTTAATTCTGCTCATCTGCTTAGCTTAATATTCATAGCTTTTTCCCTAAGTTTTTAGCTTATTTGTCTTTATTAACTTTAGTTCTTAGTCTGATTTCATGGTTAGTAGCTTATTGAAGTCTGTGTTAGCTTAAATTGGATTTTAAAAGGTTTAAAGGGGTGTTTGGGTTAAGCAGTCTTAACAATAGTTAAGACTGCTAAGGTTGTTTTTGGTAGTTTAATCAAATTTGTTAAGCTTTAGTCTTGTTTAAAAGTTAGTTTTAAATAGTTTAGATTAAGCTTTGTTTAGCTTAAGAGTTGTTTTATCATTTTTCAAAGTCTGCTAGTTAATAAGTTGAGCTAATCTGCTTGTTAGCTGTTTTTATAAAATGAGTGCTTAAGGTGTAGATTTTGAGCTAAAAAATAGTCTTATTTGAATCATTTTACATCTGTTTTGAGTTAGTAAAAGCCTTTTAAATGTTATGGTTAAAATTCAGTCATTAAGTGTTAATTTGTTGAATGTTCTCAAATGTCCAAATTTGCAAATCTTTTATGATAAGAATTTAGCTGATATTTGATTAAGTTTGATTTGATTAAGCTTATTGTAGCCTGTTTTGAATTTGTTTTAAGCTTTTAGTAAGTCAAAATCATTTTAGAGTCTTAAATCTTAGAATGCAAAAAGGTCTTTTAGCATAAAAGTCAAATAAACAGGTCATGTATGCAATCTGTTTTAATCATAGTTTTAGCTTATTTAGTTGTTTTATTAACTTAATTCTAGTTTAAATTTGCTTATTGAGTCAAGGTCTAGATCTGGTTTTAGCTTTTAGTTTTTCATTTTACTCTTTGAGTCTTATTTTTAAGCTGCAATTTATCACAGGAAGTCCAAAAATAAGTAGTTGAGTCTGTCACTTTCATTTTTCATTTCTAGCTTATTTTCTTAACTTATTTGCTTAACTTCTAGCTTATCTGTGTTATTTGAGTATCAATCTTTATCTGTTTTCTCTTTTTAGCCTTTTCTAATTGCTTATTAGTTCTCAAAATTTAGCTTAAAAGTAGTGGTATAGTCCTTTAAGTTGCCTTATTGAGTAATCCGTCTTTAAGCTTTTTGGTATATTTTAGCTTATGTCATTAGCTTATTTCCTAGTTTAAGTGTTTATTGAGTTAAGATCTATGTCTGTTTTCAGCTTATGGGTTTTCTAGTTGCTTATCGAGTCCAAAAGTCTAAACAGTTTAAGCTAATTGTCTAATAGTCTTAACTAAGCAAACTGTCATTTAAGATTAAGTTTTTTTAGCTTATTAATAAGATCTGGCAATAATTCCTATTGTTAAAGTTGCTTATTTTTTACTTATTTTATAACTTTTTCCAAAAGAAAATAAAAAAAATGTTTTTCAAAAAGGGACAGTCACAGGACTCGAACCTGTGACCTCCCCTTCACAACACCAACACCTCATCCACTGCGCCCTTAGGTCTTTTTCATAAATCATTTGCACCCTTTAATTGTTATAGTAACTTTAGGATTTGAGCTTAACAGCTTATTCGAATTTTCCTAGCTTATTGGTATAAGCTTTTTCATTTATTTTTCTTTGTAAACCTGCTTTTTAGCTTAAAGTATTTTTAGGAATTTTCTTAACATTTTAGGATTAAGTTTAGTATTTTTTTAATTAAATTTTTAGTATTATTTAGTTAAAAATTAGTTTTAATTAGTTTAAAATTTCAAAAAAATATTTTTTTTTGTTTTTAAAAATTAGTTTAAAGCATTTAAGTTTAAAATTTTGTATTTTGAGTTTTTAGAGATTTATTTTATCATTTTTAGTTAAAATAGTTAGTAAAAATCTAGTTATTAATTAGCTTTTATTTGTTTTAAATATCGTAAGATTTTTAAGTTGCCTTTATTTCTAGTTTAGCGTGCCTTTATGTGCTTTCCCTTTGCGTTTTTAGATTTAGAATCTAAAATTCAAAATATTGAATATTCAAGCACGCGATCACGAAACGAAACAAGGTTTTCAATTTACACTTCGTCGGGATACGACATCCGGGAGATAAAAATATTGTTTGTCCTCAAGCAATTTTTATATCAAACGGGATACTCTCTATACTATTACTATCCAAAAGACAAAGGAAAGAAGAAAAATATGAAGAGGAGGAGGAATCCTGAAAGTGAATCTGATGGAAAATCTGAAGCTAAGAAGAAGTATCATAAACAGCTTTGCTAGTGATGAAGAGATGGCTTAAAAAATTAAAGAGAGTGGGAAAGGTGAAGAAGAAATAAACAGATTAGCTGAAGAAAAGCTACCAATGAAGCTCCAAAGAAATTATGATGACATAAAGCAAGAATTGAGAGGCTGATGAGCTGTCTTGCTAGAGAAGCTCTCAAGAAGAAGAAATACATCAATATTACATATAATAAAGACAAAAATTCTTCCAGACACAATTGATGCCTAAAGAAAATTCCTTCTTCAACAAAGATCATAAAACAGAAGCCTCTCAGAACATACCACCTACAATAAAAAGAATCAACTGAGAAATCAAATGATGACCATTTGTAGCATGTAGGAAACCTCAAGCATTCTGAAATGAAAACCAAGAAGTTTTGAGGAAATACAAGCCCTGTAATAAAAGATTAAGAATTCAATGAAGAATACATTTCAATTTGGGTCTGCTGAAGATGAATAGACTAATAAAAAAGATGAATGAAAAAATGAATTGATTCCTCTAAGAATGAAATGGTCAAGGAGAGAGAGAAAGAAGAAGTCAAGGAGTTGATAGTAAAAGAAGAAGAAAGTAACAGACAAGAGAAAACTTGGTACTTAGGAAAAAAGATGAAGTCAAGAAAAGAAGATCAACAAAACGATTCTGAGATATATAGAAAATGGAGAATGATGAGCTGTGATTATATTTAACAATAGCTCCAGATGAGAAAAAGAAGTAGATAAAGAAATACTTACAAGGAAGTATCCTATCAAAGAAATGGAAAACGAGTGTCTTGAACTAAACCACAGGTTAATAAAGCTTAACAATCACTTAAGAATTAATCAAATGTGGTAATATATATGCAATAGACAAAAGAGATACTTAAGTACTCTGATAAGGTGTGCTTCCATATTTGATAGAGATGAATTTGAATGGTGTATATCAACTGGAGATTTACAGATATCAAGAATGGATACCTGGAAGGATTTGAAGATACTTTGGGGAGATTATATGATTAAGTTCATCCAGATATTAAGATAAGTTTTGGGAACTCACAGCAATTAAATATAGTAAGTTGGAAGCTACATGGTTCTTCAGGGGTACATACTTTAATGACTGAGGCAGGATTAGTCATTCATATGCTCATAGAGAAAAAGTATCCTTTGAGAAAGAAAGTACTGTTGCAAATGTTGGAATTAAAGTTGGAGTCTGAAGAAGACAGTACTATGGCATTAGAGTTGATTAGATTTGTCAAGAAGCAAGTTGCAGAGTTAGAACCTGAAGACCCTAATGGAGATGAGGAGGATCTTTGAGTGTTGGTTTCAAAACCACACAACAAATGGTCATCAGTTCACCATGCTTAACAGGCATAAGAACTGGCTAGTCCATAAGCAAACGGCTTGTGGTAAAGACTTCTCAAATCCGTTTATGGTTGACAATTTACCAAAAATTATAGGGTTTTCAACTCACCTTGCTTCATTGGTGAAGAGTTGGCTAGTCCAAGATCAAACAGTTCTTGGTAAAGACTAATCAAATCTGTTGATAGCTGATAGTTTGCTAAAAACTATATGGTTTATCAATGCACCATGTTATGGCAATGAAGCATTGGCTAGTCCAAAAGCAAACGGTATTGTAAAGGACAAAATCAATTCCGTTGAAGGTTGAAACAGTTTACCAAAAACTGTATGGTAATTAACACACCAGTTTTTAAAATGAAGATGAACTATCCCCGGAAAACGACTACTCTGTAAAAGAACATCAAATCCGTTTATGGCTGGTAGTTTGCCAAAAACTACAAAGCCAGACTAGTTGGATTGTTGGTGAAAAGATGTTGCTGAGAAGACAAAGTTGTTGCTGAAGATGGATAGTGTTTAAAAGCTCAAGAAATGTTAAAAGTGTTTGGATACATCCTCTATGTGCTAAAGAAGATAAATCTGAAGAAAACAGAAGTAAAAGCGTTCAAGATTCATGATAAGGGAAGGATTGTAAGAATTACATTTCCTAACTTAGTAACTGACATAATTAATTGTAGTACTGATAGTTATAGTTAGTACAGACAGTACAACATGTTTAAGTACTGTTTGATCAATTAGTTAGTACCGAAAGTTAAAATTAGTTAGTACAGTATAAGAGATATGTATGATATATTTTAGAAAAGATATTAAGCGGTTTTGTAAAGCTTTAGGTTTATCCTTGGTCTATAAAAAGATCTCTCTTGGCATAGTTAGAAAGACGAACTCAATATATCTCATAACAAAATCATATCTCATAGTTAGTAATCTATAATCACTCAAAGCAGATTAATAGAAATTATTATTTAGTTTTTCATTGTTCTTCTTAGTACTTGTGTTAAGATTCCGCATTAACACATAGTATTCATAATCAGTGTTTCTACATAGTCAACTGTATTTATACATCTTGGCTATCATCCTTAATAGGCTGCATAGATCTATTCATCAAGGGACTCACACCTTCCCTCATCACTATATAAGAAGACCTCCCCACACAGCTGAGAGGTGTCTAGTTTTAGCTTATTCTTAGTTTAAGTAGCTTATTGTAACGTTTTTCTTACTGTATTTGCTTGTAAAGCCTTGTAACTTTTTCAATATTAATAAAATTGCAATTTACTTTTAATCATGTGCTTTGAATTCTATCTTACTTAATATGTAAAGTAGCTTAATATGTAAAGTAGCTTAATATGATTTGTGTGATGATTTAATAAGCCTCAATAAGCTCTTTTAACTTCATAAGCTAGCTAGAACTCAGTTAAGCCCTTAAAGCTTAACTGAGTAAGTATTTCACCTCAAAACTCACCCTAAATATAACCCTAGCTTATGTGGATGATAAGCAAATTTGGGATGGGCTTATGGACAATACCAACTTGTTTTTAAGCAAGCTGGAGCTTGTAGATCATCTCCTTGAGAGCTTAATTGCCCTTGTTTAGAGCAAAGGGCAAGATACTCTTCTCTTTTCTCATTTTAGCTTAAATTTGCTTATTACTTATCTAGTTGCTGTATGTACAGTTTAGAACTGACTATATCTATGCTTTTATTGTCTTTATTGATCTTTAGTGCTGTTTGTTTAGTTTATATCTAATAGTTTAACTTTTCATTAAAATGCATAAAAAACCAAAAAATATGATATAATGTTCTGCTTGTTGATCTCTCCACTACTGTCTTAATTTGTAGAAAAACTTTGCTTAATTTGGACTTAATACTTAGATCTTAATCTGTTTTTAAACTTTATACAATTTATAAAATTATGATTTAAGCCTAAAATGAGTTTCAATTCTTGTTAAGGGTGTTTTGGACAACAAGCAGTACAAACCTAGGTTTAGTACTAGTTTAATAGCCTTGTGTCCTTTAAGTTTAGTTTTTGATAAAGCTCACACCTAGCTCATTATTCACTTATAAGTTTTTGACGGATAAAAACTCTTTTTAAGGTATATTTATATAGCCTACAATTCTAAATTTGTGTGTTCTTAAGCTTGTCATACCAGCTTATTTGATTTGAATTTGAATAGGTGCTATTTGTTGCTAGTTTCATGCTTGTATTTGGTGCAAAATGCAGTAAAAATTAAATTGGTTAAAGTGTGCTCATAGTCTCTTAAAGTCTCAATCAAAAAAAATATGTCCCTACGAGACAAGTCCATTTCAAAAGTATTTTTCCAATTTCAATAGCAAAATAGATTAGAAATAAGTTTGATATTAGAGGTATTAAAATTGTTTGCATAAAGCTCTTTCAGGGTACAAACGCAATACTTTTGAGTTTTACTATTGTACTTTAAAAAACATCATTTTCTAGCTTAAAATGTAAGTCTCAGTAGGCCTTATTTTTCTTTATAAAACTTATTAAAAAAATCCAAAAACATAGTGAATTTAGATAAAATAATCTGTTTCAATACATTTTTACAGCTTATCAGTGTATCCAAGTGCTAAACTTTGCTTATTCTTATAGCTTTGTAGGTCAAATATTTAATCTGTTTTTAATAGGGTTTAAGGTCTAGCATTATTAGTTTAGTACTTAAAAAATAGCTTAAAGATGTCCTTCTTAGACTGTTTTTGATTGAAATTTGAGAAAGAAAAACACAAAATTGGAATATCTGAAGCTTATGCTTATTGGAGAATGCTTAATTTGGGTTTAGATTTGCTTATAAAGCTTGGAATTAGTCCTTTGAGCTTATTTTGGACAGAGTTTGTAGCTTATAGAAGCTTTTTGTCATATCAGTTAAGGATTAAAGCTTTTGAGCCTTAAGTTATTCTGTAAAAACCTTTAAACCACTTATTCCTGCTTATTATTTGTTTTCAAAAAAGTCCACTTTACAAAAAGTGCCTTATTTCATTTGGTATAAACAATTCAAAAGAAATTTAAAAAATGAAAACATTGGGAGTATAGGGAAGCCCCGGGCTCGAACTTGGGACCTCAACCTTAACCCCCAACGTTTTATAACACACCCTCCATACCAACTGCCCTTGGGACTTCTTCGTTTATACATCCAACCAATTAATCTTTTATACACATTTTACTCAAATAAGCTTTCAGCCCTTTTGGACCTATTTCTAGCTTATTGAGATAAGCTGGTTGGGGCCTTTTATTTTTCTAAAGTCTTAAATTGTTCAAAGAACTTTTCCTAATTTTTTCAGATTTTTCCAATTAAGTTTTATATTTTAATCATTTTTCTAGATTTAAACTGTTTTTAATTCATAAAAAATAAAATCAAAATCAAAAAAATATAATTCTTTTTTCTAAAATTATTTTTAATCATTTAGGACTTTTAAAAATTAAATTTGCATTTTTAGGGCTTAAATTTAATTTACTAGCTAGTTTAGTCGCGTTTTAGGATTCCCGTTATCATTATTAGGTTTAAATCATAATTGCCTTATTTGTTTGTTTGCCTTTATTTCTTTTTGCGTTTCATGAGTAGAAATAGAATCAAAAAACCCAAATCAAATCTTTGAAACTATTCAAATCATGCGATTACGAACTTAACCGATTCTCAATTCACACTTTATCGGGATACGACTCGGGAAGGTTTTGAATTTTACTTTGGATAAAAGTAATCTTCCTAAATCCTTACAGAATACTTATTACTATACTATTATTGATATTATCCTTATATACGTATCGAGATGAATCAGCAGACATTAGAGCCCGACTGGTGGCGGTCCCACATCGGTATAGGGGCTGCCTGATTTAATATGGGGACTGCCCTCAGCAGAGGGTTTTAGACTCGATTTTTGACAAACATTATACTGAAGGAGTGACGTTTTAAATTTTGCATTCAGCGAATGTAAAAAAATGCTAAAAGTATCTTCAGAAGACAGTAATAAAGTTGTCACGACACATAGTGAAACTCAGACTAGAATCGAGACAGAAGGAAAAGAAGACCGATTTATGGAATGTGTTTCTAAGTCATTCCTAAACCAAAGACGGATATAAGTTTAAACGATTTAAGTTTAAGGGGTTTAGTGAGAATGTCGGCGATATTGTCGACGGATTGGACTTTTATGACAAAGATATGTCCTTTTTGGACATTATCACGAAGAAAGTGGTGACGAAATTAGATGTGCTTAGTTCGCGAGTGTTACACCGGGTTTTTGCTAAGGTCAATCGCTGCCGTGTAATGTCGCACACATGATTGGGTACGTTTCTTCGAGTCGAGTGTCCATAGTCGATAAAGCTTGATTTTATCTAAAGTACTTGTGACAAGCCTTCCATTGCGTAACGTATTCGGCTTCGTGGTTATTGGGATATACAAGATCGGTGTTGGTTTCTCGAGAACCACCGATTTAGCCAACATCCTCGCAACGTACAAATACCCAGCTAGTGCCTTTCGGTCCACATAAATCTCTCGCATGATCATAGTTGGCTATACAATGGTTTAATTATGTTGGTCCCCATTATGATACCATAAATCCTAAGATACGACGGTAGTGCCTTTAATGTAACCGGAAGATACGATTAACCTCTTCAAGATGAGAGGTTTTGGGAATCCCCTTGGAAGCGTGCCCAAAGGATGAAACTAAAACATGATAACGGAGCCTACTTTGCCGATAAGGTAATAGTGGACTACCTAATCATGCCTCGATAATTGGTACTAATCTAACCTGACTCACACTTTTCCGTCTTCGTGAGTTTAGTATCCATGACATGGGAGGTTTTCATTGGTTCAGATCTTCTAAGCCAAATGTTCGTGAAGCATTTCTATAATATATTTAGATTGATTAAAGAAGATACCGTCTTCTATTTGTAATCCAAGGAAGAAGTTAAGTATACCCATCATGCTCATCTCAAACTCGTCAAGCATAATTTTGGCAAAGTCATCACACATGTCTTGACAAGTCAAACTGAATATAATGTCGTCAACATATATTTAAACGATGATGAGATTTGAACTTTTCTTCATAGTAAAATGTGTGTATCACCATTCCCTATTTTGAACTCAGTGTTCAATAAGACAAGCTAATTAATCTATCATACCAAGCTTTAGGTGCCATGTTTAAGACCATATAATGCGTTCTTGAGTTTATAAAACATGATTCTGTTTCTTTTCAAAGTCAATGAATCCTGAGGTTTTTGCCACGTAATATCTCCTCATTGATAAAACCGTTCAGGAATGCGCTTTTTACATCCATCTGGAATAACTTAAAGTCTAAAGCACAAGCATAAGCTAATAATATCCTAATAGACTCTAACCTAGCAACTGGGGCATAAGTTTCATCATAATATATGCCCTCTTGTTGATTATAACCTTGTACAACTAACCTAGCTTTATTTCGAGAAGCAACACCATTCTCGTCTAACTTATTCCTATACACCTACTTTTTTTTGAACATCCTATACACCCACTTACTTCCTATGATTGTCTTATTATCAGGTTGTGTTACTAACTCCCAAACATCGTTTGTAATTAATTAATTTAATTCTTCTTGCATTGTAATAATCCAACTTTCAGCCTTTAAGGCTTCATTCACATTTTTAGGTTCTATAGTTGATAATAAACAAAAAGAAGTACTTTGGTTTTGGGTTGATACCTAAGGGTTCTTTTGGTTAAGGTTTCTATGACATTTTCTAATTGATGTTTACCTAGGATTCCTAAATATTGACTACTTCGTCAATTACTAAGTTCATTCTCAATGTCATTTTGTCTTAGTTTTTCTTTTTGTAACCTTAATTGCTTCTCTTCATCTAATTTCATCATCCACAAAGGTGATGTATTAGAAGGGTGGAAGAGTTTCATCGAATGTCACGTTGAGTGATTCTTCTATTTTGAGTGTGTGTTTGTTAAGGATGATGAGGCTTTACTATTTTGGGAGTAACCTAAAAAGACACCTTCTTATGAATTTGGGTCAAACTTTGTAAGGTAGTCTTTAGTATTTAAGATGAAGCACTTGCTTCCAAACACTCTAAAATAATCAAGACAAGAGGGTTTACTACCTCCAAGATTTTCATAAGTTTTTACCTAAGATGTCTCTAATTAATGAAATCGTTTGAGGATGTATGTTTAAGGATCTATGACGGTTAACACCGAAAGCCTTTTTGTGGTAACGATTGTATCGTATTCAAATGGTTCTTTCTCATTACTTATAGTGTCTTAATTTTTTCCCTCTCACCCAACGCTATTTGATTGTGGAGTGCGTGGAGCTAAGAAGTTATGTGTAATACCGTTGGCATTACAAAACTCTTAAAATTGCACTTCGTTATCAAATTCCTTACCGTGGTCCGTCTCAATGACACATATAGAACACCTAATTGGTTTTTGTATTTTCTTACTCGAAATTTTTGAGTTGATCGCAGCATCGGTTTATGGTTTTAAGGAGTCTTATCCAAGTGAACCTAGAATATTTCCGACCTACTATTACTAAGGTATAGAGATTTCCTCTGTAGCTCTGTACGGCGGATGGACCGAAAAGATCCATGTGAAGGAGTTCTAAGCATCTAGTCGGTAAGACTATATTCTTAGCTTTATGACTAGCATGAGCTTGTTTTCCCATTTTACAAGCATCATAAAAATGTCGATCAAACATAAGCTTGGGTAAGTTTCTAACTAATTCCTTAGAAGCTAACAATTGATTGAGACGCATATTAGCGTGACCTAATCTCCTATGCCACAAGTGAGTTTTCATCAATCAATTGGCAAGAAATGTTTGTCTTTATTCGGTTTATTACCTATTCCATCACATAAAAGCCTTTCGTTCCTAATCCCTCTACCTATAACCTATACCGTCCTTAGTATTTCAACTATCGTGTTTTAGAGAAAAGTTACTCTAGCATTTATTATCACAAAATATTGACTATACTTAGCAATTAAAATATTAAGTTACTCATGTTCTACATTATCTATATCGAGAGAGTCATTAGAAATCGTACCTTTGCCAATGATGTTACCGCGAAGATTACTACCAAAAATTACGTTACCTTAATTGTATGCCTTGTATGATGAAAAGAGCTTTTGGTTACCCGTCATATGTTTAGAGCATCTACTATCTTTTATCCACTTATCGGGTTCCAAGTCGACTCCAAAGAATATCTAGTTATATAAGACAACAACTCAATTTGGTCCCTAATATCTCATGGGTCCAAATTTGTTAGTGCTAAACTTCCCTTTCATTTGATGCATTTGATTAGGATGTGGGAGTGGAGGACACATTTTTCATGGCATGTAACTTTAAGGTTAGAAGTTATTCCAAGTTACGGGAAAACCATGAGGTTGGTTTTGTCGACCAACATTTCTTTTTGTTATGGAAGTCCTATATGAGGAATGATAAAGTTGTTGACCTCTTCTAGAGGTGGAGTTTTTTGTCCTAAATTTTGTTAATAAAAACCAACTCGGGTATAAACGATGGTTTAAAAAATTGTTTAACTTCATTATCACTAGCAACATGAATTCTTACATTGTTTACTATTATATGTTTTGGTCTAGTGATAACGCTCATTTTATACATATTTCTATATGCGTTATCTATGCTTTTATGTATATTTATTGGTTAATTATAAGAACTTTCGATACTTAATCGAGTATATTTGCTATTATAGGTTCTTGATACGTTTAGTGGAAGAAAACAGAAGAATATACGAAGAATTGAAGCTTAAACGAAGAAATAACTCAAGATAAAGATCTCTCAACATTTGTCTACTGTTTTGGCCATAACTTGAGCATACGAACTCGGATTGACGCGATTCTGGGGCCCACGTGTCCCCCCCCCCCCCCCCCTCCCCCCCCCCCTGGGGAAAGAATTCTCCACCGACTATGAATTTTTGTCCGAAAATGTAAAATTCCCAAAGTACACCGCACTTTTCTAGAATTATGACAAAAACCATTATAGACAATGTTCGGCGCACATCTGAGTAAAGTACGGCGCACTTGGCCCCCGAAAGCCTATACATAGTCTCCTTGGCTCTCCCATATCACACATTCACACACACATCAACCCACTTCGTGTTTACCACTTAGAATATGTGCTTTTAGTGATAAAGGCTTGACAAACCTTTGATCCAAACCATCCTTGGTAAACACAATCATCACAACAAGTAGAATTAGAGTTTGGAAGCGTTCTTGGGGAATTTGGAGTGAAATTACTTGTAGTTAATCCATTTTCAGGTTTTAATCCATCTAAGGAAGTGTTAGTGAAGTGTATTTCAAAACTATAAGTTGTTGTGACAGAATTGTTCATAGTTTCTAGGTGATTTTTTTACTTAGAATATAATAAAGTGTTCTTGGGAAATTCTTAAGAAATCACCATCTTTTTCTCTTGGATCCGGTATAAACCTTGTTACTCTTTGAATATGATCTTTACTGAATTCATGATGAATGTTATGTGTTTTATTGCTATGAAGATGGAGTAGTAGTTCTATGTTTGTTTGGGCATAATGCGATCTTTGATATGATGTGTTTGGATACTTGTTTATTGAATTGCTAAAAAATATTTTATATAAGAATAAAGGCCGAAAGGGTTCTTTTATATATGTGTTCTATCATTTTAAAATATATATTGGTTATAATAACTTATAAAGGTCAAAAGGTTTTTTTGTTATTAATCGATATAGTCACTAGTTACATTTAAAGGCCGAAAGAATTTATAACTTATGATATCTTTATTCCCTAAACTTATAAACACTGTCCTAAACATATCATTGTCTTAGTGATCATTTCATAAACAAACATACTTTAATCATTTGTTTGAATCATCTTTTAATCGCTTTCTCTACAATATTCAATATATACACGTTTGGTTAATTTGATCTGTGACAATCATTTTAGCCTTAGCACCTTAATTACAAACTGTGAAAACTACAATTCTCTTAGGACGACCTGGACTTACCTAAGATATATTACATATGAAAAGGTATACTTGCCCGTGTTGTGTTTTTAGTTAAAATTGGTATTTCTAGTCTTATAAATTTAAAGCTTATAAAAACACGCATCAATTTCTTCTTACTTTTTCCCTGCTCACATGATGGACAAAGATGATCTTTTGTGTATTTGAATTTTGGAAGACCTATGACGAGATTGTCTTTTGTAATAACATTTATTGTGTCAAAATTGAGGTGGGATAACCGTTGATGCCATAACTAAGACTTGGTTGATGTAACATGAGCCATGAGACAAATAGGAGATGAAAAGGTCATTTCATAGAG
>BQNB010082183.1:0-29402 GCA_026074375.1 Tanacetum coccineum | reverse complement strand
CATGGCAAGCTTGCTAAGTTTGCCATAACGACCGTATCCTCATCCTCTCTTCTAACGATATTTTACATACCACTTCTTTTACTTGGATGCTTTTCTTACAGGTTTCATGGTTACCACGCATGAACGCCAACTGTTTTCTGCTTTTGAATGGAATATATACAGTGTCAGGTTTAGTATGATTTGTGTATTTTGTGATTTATGGAAAATCATATCTGATTGGTAAGTTTGATTTTGAACCAGGGTTTGTTTGTGCTATTTTGAACATGTTCTATGTATGGCTTTTGATTTATGTTGTTTGTTATTGGAAGTGGTGTGCTGTTAAGTTACGTTTGTGATAAGAGTTTGCCACGGTCACGTGTGCCTAGATTAACAAGATACCTTTTGATAAGGCATACGTGAGAGTGACAAAACCCTTATCTTATAATCGGTCGTTATGGTGCGTTTCCCCACCATTGTTTACATCTGATTTTTGACCAGTTGCATGGTAACTCAAACTGGCGATGATGAATATGAGCAGTCTGAGTGGAACATGTGACATTTCACAACTTGGAAAGGCAACCTGTTAGGTGTGCAGCCATGACAGACTTACGCATGCTCTTATCTGAGCAGATATATCATTTTTCTGAGTATCGGTATCTTATCGTTACTCTTCTTTACTATACAATAGCAACTAGGTGAAATCATTCATATGTTGGCAGGACATCACGAGTTCGTGTTTGTAGTCATGGCGGGTTGATACCTCTTTATTCGGTGTTTGCAGCCATGGTGTATTGAACACCGAGTTTATGTATGTATTTCTATTGACCACCTATGTGTCCATGTCAGGAGTCAACAATGACGATTTCAAGTGTAAAATTATATCTCTTTGGGTGTTGACTATTTACTTGGACACATGAATGATCTTTCAAGTGTCATAAGGGTTTTTATAGCACATAACCTGGTGCTTTGGAACTCGCAATTTTGAGAATAATATTAAAAAAACATTACATAACCCCAGTCTCTTTTTCTCTTTCTAGAAAAGACATCATCTCTATTTATCATATATTCTGATGTTACATTGTGCTGGTTGTCCACTGGCCATAACTGGTGCTTCTATAAGGTACGTTCCCATTATGTTTTCACTGGCGATGATGAGAACTGTTTCCGTATTGCATATGGCTCTCTAAGCACAACTTTTTGGCAAGGCGACCATACCCAGGTTATGGTCGCAGCCATGTCAAGCATTACATACCATTTTAGTATTTGCAAACCTGAGCCTCCTTTCTCACTGTCTGATGTGGTCGTCATAGGACTTCAACAAGAAGTTTTACAACTCCCTAGGCAGAGTACCTAACTGTTGTAGTAGTAGTATAGTCAAGACTCAGGGGTTGTTATCATTCTCTAGGGGAATAGGTTGGGAAGGCTTGATCACGGTCCAACAGAATTCTAAGGGTTGAGAGAAGATTTTTTTTTGTTTTTATATTTATAAGAAAGCAATTAAATCTATGGTTTGAGAGGTTGGTTTGTTTAACTATTAACTAAACTAATATCTAATCTACTGGTGATAACTTTATGATAATTAGATGTATTTACTTAATCATTCATTACTTATCAGATTTCTTCTCCTAATCATGTTGCCTTGTCACACTTGTGATGATTTATGTAAGTATTTCCTAGGTCATGAACGGATTACACAAACCCGCCGTCTATTTAATATTCCATTAAAGAAACACACAAGTAAGGTAGTATGAAGACTATTACAAGGCCCCTAAGAGTATATTAAATGTGTGTGAAATATCTTAAGAGGGATCAACCATATAACAGGGTAAGGTAGTATGAAGACTATTACCCGATGGTATCCTTTCTACGCACTCGCATTTCCCTAGACGTGTCAAAAGCGATACAGACAAAAGCTGGTTTTCTAAAGCCTAACGCGCACATTCATCAACAAGAAGCAATAGTAATAGGATCTACAATATGACTTTCATGTAATCATAAGAAAATACAAAGAAGGGTTTAGCCTAGCATGTTAAGGATAAAGTAAGAACATAGATTAATCACACAACATATAGACATATTGAATGATTAATGAATAACACTATTACTTGATTAAAACATGGATAGAAGGTAGTTACAATAGGGTTTTGAGGCCCTAAAAATGACCTTTAAAGCTGCTACAAAGACTAGGGTTCGTCTCCCAAAAGTTATACAAAGTTACACACCTAAAACTCTAAAATCGGTTTTGTATATATAGAGATATCGCTGCGACGGCGTCGTGTTGAGGTCCTGACGCCGTCGCTACATGGATGATTCTAGATCCTCATTAAGTCGGCTACATCTTGACGCTATCGCTAGATCTCTAACGCCGTCACTGGATAGATCACGACGGCGTCGCTTTATGCATGCGATGCCGTCTCCACGCTCTATGAACAATACTTCTTCATGGATTTTGTGTAGGTCTGTAATCTTGTCCGTTTCTTCTCCAAATGAGCCCAAGTCACGTGTATTTCCTCCAAATGTCATCCAAGTGCTAAAAACCTAAAAACAAAAAACAATGATTAAGCATATAATTCTGGGCATATTTTCATGATTAGGAGGTTTAAATGACCCTTAAAATAGTTTGTATAAAATAACACCTCAGTCAATTACCCCATTACACTTGGGATTTTCTTATCTCAAGCAATTGGATTTTCTACATAGAAACAATAACAATATTAGGGTCATTTAACCTACTCTTTAAAAGCATTTTACAACACAACCTTCTAGACCTCGTAATTAAAAAGACGGGAAAGTATTTACTAGCACCTTCAAAATAAGTTGTTTTAGGATTCTCCGTTTTCTATAGGGTAGGTATATATATTTTTAACATAATGGGGAAATAGAAAATCGAATCACTCATTAACTGTCATAACATATAAATACCTTAGCTTGGTAATATGATCAACCTCCACCGTAGGCGCATGCCATTATTTAATTATTATCATAAGAGGTGTTTTAAAGGGTTACTTGTGGGAGGTGTAGGTGTAAGATAAATTAACAGAAAGTGGGAAAACGGATGGGGTGGGATACATTTAGTGGTGACCCTTTGGGTGAATTTTGGAGTGGTTGGGTTTAGCTAATTTTTATAAGAATTACACGTTGTTGGGTCTTGCCTAGAAGTATAAGACTCCGGACAAATATACAATCACTCTATAGAAATCTACACATATCTCTTTCTTTTTCTTTTTCTTGACTCTAATATAAAACTTGAATAATTAGCCAAATGGACAGCCTCGTATATTTTTCACTCTTTTTTATAAGTTCATTTTTTTATATTACATTTTTTTTCGATTACACTTTTTGCTCCTGCCATTGCATTAAAATATTATACATATGGGGGTTTAATAAGATAACACCCCCTTACACTTGAACTTGTTAGTCCATACTCGATTAATGTACAATCTAACTAATGACCCGATTTGAGGTGGATCGAATATATCGTGGAGATTATAGAGCTCTTCAGTTAGGGGTAATAAATTACTTCTTCCAATTCTTCTAAGATGAATACTACCTTGATATCCCAATCGTCCCAAAAAAACTATATTTTACACAGTATAAGGACTTGAGCAAACCGTGCACTCAAATAATTAAACTTGGGTTTAAAACAATTACTGTACTAAAAGGTGTGTACTTAATGGTTGGCTAAGGCGATGTGGGGTGTAAATATAACACCTATGTTTTCTAAGTCATTGAAGGACATCGAAATATCCACAATGTACCTTTTGTATTGTACGCGTTGTGCTTTTAATTCATAAATTGTTAAGCTATAGCGTTACGCCAAAATATTTATAGTTTAATGTAAACGGGCATTAAACCATCAAACGTTTACGTCAATCATGTGTTATATAATTATTTTGATAATAATTATGGTCGTTGTTCATTTATTTTATTGGTTACGTAAGTTAAATACGTTTCGCGATAAATGTACGTTTAAGCATAACCGGAAGCACGTTAATTTATTAACGCTTCAACAAATACCCTCGATTGTACCTAATAGCTACAGATTATTTAAAAATTTAGATTTTAAATAAATGTGTCATTACACTTTTTACACTAGAATATGAATCAATATACAAGTGCATTGCATATGTAAAACACATCTTTACTGTAATTTATACAAGTTAGTAACTTAGTATTAATTCATGCAAGTAAGCTAGCTAAGATAAAATAAAACTATACTCCCTCCTCTTCACATTCATATGGCCTTACATGATATTGTATGATAGGAAAATACAATTTTTACACTCTTTGGTCAATGGTACATCTCTTGCATTTAAAACCTAGCCTTACTTTGTTTCTTTGACTCATAACACATAAACAAGAACCCTTAAAACCCTCAAGGTGTTGTGTTGAATACTATTACTTAATTTTTGACCATTGAACCTTATAAGTGCAAGTAACTAATGAGAGACATCACACAACTCTTATATACTTAGCAAAAATCAAACAAAACTCCTCTCTTTGTCTCTCTATATGCTACGACATACAACCCCCCACCACACAAATCCATATCAATTTTTCTACAACCCATACACTCCTATACACATCCATCCTAAGATATTCTAAGGTATTTCCAAGCATTGGCTAAGCATTTTCAAGTGATTATCAAGTAAAAGGAAGCTAGGGTTTTATTAAGAAAACAAGGGTTCTCATTTGTGCAAGCTTGGATTCTAGGGCTAAACAAGGGTTTAGCATTTGTTTATCATCATCTACACATATCCTAAGGTCTACTAGAACTCTTTATATTCTTGTAAATTTTCATTGATATGCATATGTTATATCTATTTTAGTTAAATCACCATTTAAGTTTTTATTCATGAAAATGATACAGTTTTCACTTGTAATGGTCATTTTATATACTTAACAACATGTGGTGTTCTCGTACTAATTTTCATACTTAAAAAAGTTGGAAAATATAGTATTCAAGTTATTGTTGGTGTAAAATATGTTTTATGGGTTTTAATTAGGGTTTTTATGGTTTCATAATATGTTTCAAGTTAAAGAAATACTTATGACAAGTTGAGGTTAATTATGGACTTATTTTAATGTTGTATGGTTATTAATATAAGAGTATAAAGATGAGAAGACTTGTACACACATGGTTTTTTATGTTAAAATATACTTATATAAAAAACAAGTGATGTATTGGTTAATTATAAAGGTTATGGTTTATTATGTAAAATGAAGGACTTGTAATATTGGGACAAAAAGGACCTTGATGGACCATGGACATAATAAACATATGATATATGGCATATATAAAATATAAGGCACATATGAGACTTTTGGTGAAATACAAAATGATAAATAAAAGAAACAAAGGTTGAAAATGGACTCATCAAACTAGCACAAACATTCTGTCCAAATTCGTGTATAAAACATACTTATCTTGTATTTTTATAAGATAATACATTTCACGACGATTCTGAAAAGGTAAGAAACTTGTCAAATGGATTAATATCGAGGAAAAGTACTGGTTTAAAACGGAGTTATACGCTAATTAAAGGAGTTTATGTTTATAAAATATCTTTTACTTTTTTTTTGAAAATTTTATATCAATCACAGAAAGTTTGAGTTTTTTATTAACTGAAAACACAATTTAAGGATTCCAAAACATGATAAGAACGCAATTTTTCGCAATTTATAACGAAAGTTATGAATTTCGCGGGGGTGTTTTCGATAATTAAAAGTTTATAAAAATGATTTTATAAACTATGAACAGTAAAAACACTATTCATAACAGAAAGTTATATTTTTGTAAACCTCATAAAATTATAGAACTTTCAAATACAAGAACGTCCTCGAAAGAATCACTAAAAACGGAGCTATAACGAATAAAATACGACTGTTTTACGGAGTTTTACGACAACTCCAAATACGTTTAAATAAAAAATCATGTTGGTCCCTTGTATTTGTTGCTTATGAACAGTAAAAGTTACTGTTCATCAGGGGATCAAAATTATAAAAATGTCAAATATCGATATCCCGTTCTTAATACGAAGAGATGGGTAAAGAAATCGCAAATAGAAAGAAAAAGAAAGAAAAGAAACGGATTTAGAAACGTGGTAAGTTTCTGACGATTTTACCCAAAAGTATGTTTATAAACGTTTTAATTTCATAAAACATGTTTCACTCAAAACGATTAGATGGTGATCTAACTATATAGCATTTATGCATGGTAGGGAGTACTTAATTGTGGATTAGTACTTAATACGACCTTAAAATTATAGGTTTGCATATGGACGATTTGCGTGACGACTGTTATCTGTGATATTTTGGATGATCTAGTAACGTCAGGTGAGTGTTCAAGCACCACATGGTTTTACCATGCTTTTGTTTTTTACAAGTTTTTGGTGCCGTGATAATAAACATGCAATGCTTACATTGGATACAAGTGGTTAAGTTTCATGTTCATGATTAAGTGTTGCTAAGTTGCGATAAACCCATACTATTGAAGCCCATTATCCATGAACTGTCAATTACTGGATTGTGAGCGCGTATGCTATGAATGAATCTATTGTGGTTTGACAACCGCGTTCGGCCGTGATTTGCTATCACTGGGATAAATTAATGAACTGTATATCATGTCGGAATGATAGGATGGTTGCGGGTTAGAACATCACCATGGGGAAATGCGGCCATTAATTTTGGTATTATACCTGTCAAGCTTCAGTGTCATGAGCTTATGAGCAACGTAAATTACATTTTTTGGATGTCTTGCATCTGTTGACATTATCATACACTTGGGGAAATCATTGTGGGTCCCTACATATATGATTTATCAAAGACTTGTGAATTCACCAACATTAGATTGTTGACGTTTTAAAGCAATATTTTTCAGCGGGATCAGTAAGCAACGGAGGGTTACAGGGGATACATTGGTGGTTTGTTTGGGATATCTTACATTTAAAGATTGTGTTCGCATTTACATTTTGTATCAAACTGATGGGCTAGAAAAAAAAAGGGGAAAATAAATCTTTTGTATTTGACAAGTGGACATGTGAAGCTTCGGATGTTAGTAGAACCAATACTGTGCTTAAATCTACTCGTTTCGTTTTTTTCAAAAGGACTTTTTTTTGGTCGTTCTATATAACATCTTGTGTTATTGATCTATGAGTAACACGCCCCGGACCCTTATTCCGCTGCGGAACCATTTGGGGGTTGTTACAGATTGGTATCAAGAGCCCAAGGTTAGGAGAATCCAGTGGTTCTCTAATGTTTTTCTGCTGGACTATAACCGTTTTCAAAAGTGTTTTTTTAAAAAGGGAGTTACCGGGACATACTTTATGTGCTTACATTCATGCATACAACTACTTGTGGCCAATTAGTTGGTTGGACTAGATGCATTCATAATTGATATACATTGTTATAATTATAAATGTATAGTACTATAAGAGTCTTTATTAATACTATATAAAGCCTATCTTTGGATTTTCAGATACAGTCATGTCAGATTCTGATGAATCGGGGATCACATACACAGCAGTGTCCAGTCCATATGAGGACTTATCAGACATAGGATCACCGAGAGCCGATGATCACGAGTTCCTTGAGCTACCCTACATGCCAGAGGACCCATACGTGGAGGCTGCTTTTTGGGCCACCTCTCCAGATTATTGTGCCTGGCCCGGAGGAGCCGAGCATGCAACCACCTTCACCAGGATATGTTCAGGTGCAGAGCACATGCTGATGTGTGATCGTTGCTGTGACCACGCCGTATGCTGAGGATGCCTCACCATTGCACAGTCACTGATTATGTTCCGGATGTCTGTCCTGAGGCAGACTGGAGGAGGATGACGATGAGGACCCTGAGGAGGATCCTATCGACTATCCTGCTGATGGAGGAGATGACGGAGATGATGAGATGGTCTTCGAGGAGGATGAGGACGATGATATGGACATCGAGGCTGATGAGGAGGATGAGGATGACCGAGAATGGATGTTGAGATTGATGAGGAGGCGGAGGAGGAGCACCTAGCTCCTTGCTACCCTGTAGTGTTGCTTTTTACAATACTGCCCCGGTTACAGAGGTGACTGAGCCGTTTGAGACTGATGAGTCTGCTAGGCACACCACCACCTCTCCCTGCATATCGGTATGACAGCTAGGATTACTATTCACAGAGCCATTACCTGTACCCGCATGGTATGATTCTGATGGTTGCCAGACTGCTTGCCTATATCTTCCCCACTAGCATCACCAAATCTCCAATGGTCTTAATCACCACCCCAGATTCCTTTCCCAGACTATCACCTCCCTCGCATGTTATTGACGCACCACCTCCTAGGTCACTATGTTCGATTGGGCTAACGAGCTGCCACGATTCGGATGAGGATGAGGAGGCAGTAGCTACTTCCTATTCTCTACCATTACACCACAACTTCATACTCTACCCTACCAGAATGATGCAACACCACCCTTGCCTACAGCAGTCTCCTACTTCATTCCCACTATGTTTACTACCGTCTGGACAGATGTAGAGAGAGGGACAGCCGAGGGTTAACATACCACATTAAATGGGGTAGGCATCGCTCTAGGTCCCAGGTACGAGGGGTAGTGAGAGAGCTGTCGCCGCTGCTGCTGCTAGAGACAGCTGGAGGGTCTTAGGGCAGATTATGGCTTTGTTGCCACTATGGACAGGGAGATCAGGCATGACCCAGAGAGATATGTAGGATATGGGATCACGGATTCTGGGGTTGAGATTGTTGAGACCTATACAGGGAGCTCAAGTTAGTACTGATATAGTGTTGGGTTGCCACACTTGAGAGAGTTTGAGTCTATGTTAGGCGAGATACAGATGAGAATCTAACGAGGTTAGTATGATGTGTCAGGGACAGAGATTGCTATTGGTAGGTGTGGTCAATATGTTGTGTATTTAGAGATGTAGGAGTCGTTAGCATGGCATACACGTTCATCTCATGGAGACCGTGGCTGGGATGTCTTGAGAGGTTGGGGTCGAGCGTATTGGATGCGAGCGATCTTGCTCATGGAGAGGTATTTCATACGCACCACAGTTAATGCAAAGGATGTCAGAGATCAGAGAATAAATGAGTCAGCGGGACCGTAGGAGACAGAGAGCGATTTCAGATTTGCTAGAGACAGACCGCGGGAGGCGTGAGGGAGATGAGAGAGTTGTGGGCATGATGATCGGCATCGCAGCAGCAGGATTATTCAGACATTGACTGTTATGCTGACATACAGTGAGAGATGATTCCACTTCTGGGGGGGGGACTGGCACCACACTGCCAGTGAGCAGGTGACGACTTACAGGGGACAGGGTAATGGCATTACAGGGGCAGGTTTACTGCTTTACCAGGGACAGAAGGGATCCGCTGGGGTCATGCACAGCCAGAGCTGCCAGAGGATGGGCTGGTAGCGTTCTTAGATTGACTTTTTTATGCTAGTCGTTTTGTATATAGCTACTATGTATTACGGGTTTTATACAGGCTTTTAAGGCTTTTAGGTTGTTAGGCATCTTTGTAACCTAAACATTATGATCATTTTGTATCCTGAAAACCAATCATGTATGTTTTTCCAGTTTAAATTTGGAATGGTAGTATTTATGTCATGTTTATAATCGAACATTTGTGTGAATGAATGTCGTTTTGGTTTAGTATCGTTGTTAATTACATTTCAGTTTGTACATTTCATGGTATTATTTTGTGATGGATCTCACTTTTGTTTTATTCATTGGAATGTCATGTCATGGTTATGATTTATGAAATCTACCGGGTATTGTTTTTCTTATGATTGAAGGAAAATGGTACCAAAACGAGCGACACAAGGTCAACACCGCGGGTCACAACAACAACTAGCTCCCACTGCAGCACCACAACACCTAATGTACACCAAATGCTCCCACTCCAAGCTCATCGCGATTGACTCCAAGGTTGTGTCACTTGCCACTTTGGCAGCACGGTGACGCAACCAGGAATGGCGTTGACAGCCATACTTCGGGATAACGGGTGTTTGGGGATCTGAAGAGTTGCTCGAGAGTTGCTATTAGCAGGATTTCATGAAGTCGCACACTTTCTTGTAGATTTCTGTAAGGGACTGACGGGAGTGGTTGAGTTAACACCAATGGTTTGAAAGGGAGGGAGACTAGGGTTTTTTTCCGCAATATATAAGACAGCTGCTCGGTGGCAAAAATCAGACTCAAATTTTCTACTTGTACCTATTTTAGCAGGTTGCTCTAACATGGTGGAATTCCCATGTTATGACTGTTACTCATTGATGTTTGCTTATGCAATGACTTGGGTCGATATGTGGAACAGAAGATGACTGAACAATTATTGTCAACGAAATGGTATTAAAGAAGCTTGAGGCTGAATTGTGAAACTTGAAGCGTTAGGTATGATGTGGTCAATACAAACCACGTTTTTTTCAAGAACTAGCACTGTGTATGTTAGGATGTTCCCTGAGGAGTCAGACAAAATTGAAAGGTATGTCGGTGGATTGCCCGACATGATCCATGGAAACATCGTAGCTTCAAAAGCCAATAGACCAGCAAAGAGGTATTGAGAATGGCCACTGATTGATGGACCAGAAGAGAGTCAGTCTACCATTGCGGAAAGACAAGCTAAAAACAAGAGGAAGTTTGAAAACTAATTTTCCGTTAAGTAATCAAATCAACAACAACAACTAAAACAAGAGGGCAGATATGCACCGGGCAGGGGTATACACTGCGGATCAGGGTGATAAGAAACAATATGGGGGATTAGGAAAAACCCTTGATGCTCAAAATGCATTACCACCATGACGGCCCGTTTGTCGGTGCTGCCAAATTGCTTATATGCAACAAATATGGCACATCGCCTTGTGACTGCTAGGGGTTACGGGAAATGCCAACAACATTAACAACACAGAAGGCACCAGATTGGGTCAGAAACCTATTGTTTTTGAGTGTGTGAGCTCAGGGACACTTCAATAAGGAATGTCCGAAGAATGAAGAACACAAAGGCAAGTGGTAATCAAGCTGGGGGAATGACAGGGCTCCAGCCGAAAAGTGATAATGTGGTTGGAAATGCTGTGGGGCAAACCGACAACGTCGTTGCGGGTCGTTTGCTTCTAAAACAATTACGCTATGCTTATATCTTATTGATACGAGGTGCGATCGGAATGTTTTAATGGTCTGAACTCGCATTTAGCTCCCAAATTGACATCACTGCCATCTACCCTAGTATCACTATTATGATGTCAAACTAGCTGACCTGGGTAGGTAATTGGGTTATAACACTATACTTAAGGGGTTGCACATTAAACTTCCTAACACCACCAATTGCAACATAAACTTAATGACTTGTAGATACTTGGTAGTTTTGTGCTATAATGTTATGGGGATGTTGGTTGCAATAGTAAAATGCGGTTCAGTGTGCGTGCCGAGAAGATTGGTTTCGCGCATCCACCTGCAAAAATAAACCTTAATCATACCCACGGTGATGGAATTTAGTACCCAGGGGAAATGTGACACGATTATTATACATCATTTGCTGCACTAAAACGCAGAGTAAATGGAAAAAGGGTTTTCCTATATTTCGGGTGTTACTGCAAAATAGGTTGAAGAGCAAGGTCGAAGAAGATAAAAGCGACTTGTAAGGAAGTTTTAGTACCAATAGTTCAAGACTTCCCTGAATAGTATTTCCCTGAAGACTTTGCCGGTCTCTCCTCCGCTCGACAAGTGGAGTTTCCAAATTGATTTGGTACCTGGTGTTATCATTGCTCGGGCGCCTTTATCGATTACGCGCTTCCGAAATTGAGTAAGAGTTATCTGAGCAACTGAAAGAGCTATCCGACAAAGGCTTTATAAGACCTAGTTCCTCGCCCTGGGGAGCTCCAGTCTTGTTTGTCAAGAAGAAAGACGGGTCATTCCGGGATGTGCATTGGATTACGAGAAATTGAATAAAATAGACGGTGAAGAACCGTTTTCGCTCCTAAGAATTATGATTTGTTTGATTCAGCTCCAAGGGGTCGAGTGTCTTACTCGAAAATCGACCTGAAGGTCAGGTTATCACAATTGTGGGTTCGAGGAGAAGGACATTACGGGACGCACTGCTTTCAAGGACCCGTTTTGGCCATTATGATTTTCCAATCTCAGGTATGACGTTTGGTTTTGACAACACACCTGCCGTGTTTATGGTCCTTATGAATGGATGTGAAACCATATCGGGATAAATTCATGATTGTCCATTTTATTTGACGATATTCTGATATATTCGAAGAACAAGGAAGAACATGAAGAACACCTTAAGCAAATCTTAGAATTGCTTAAGAAGGAGGAGTTGTATGCCAAGTTTTCCAAATGGGGGGGTGGAAAAAAAAATTTTTGGATTCCCTCACAAAGTACAGTTCCTTCGGTCAATTGATCGTTAGTGAAGGATTCATGTGGATCAAAGCCATGTTTGAATCCATTAAAGATTGGGAACATCTCCTAAGCATAAAGGGATATTCGTCAAGGTTTTTGGTCTTGCTGGATACTATCGAAGATTCATTGAAAGGGTTTGCGAAGATCGCCATACCTTATGACCAAGATCACCCAGAAGAAGGTTACTGTTTGAATGGGGCGATAAACACAAGAAGCAGCTTTTCAAATTTTGAAGCAAAAGTTGTTGCTGTGCACCAATCCTTGCATTACCTGAAGGAAGCAAAGATTTCATAGGCATACTGCGACGCTTCGAAGAAGGGTATTGGGCGCTGTGTTGATGCATAAGAGGAAAAGGTGTATTTCTATGCATCACGCAGTTAAAAATTCCATGAGAAGACTACCGACTCATGATTTAGGAACTTGGTGCAGTTGGTGTTCGCTATCAAGATCTAGAGACAAATATTTTATATGGAATATGGAACTATAGTTACGGTGTACACCGATCACAAAAAGTGTCCTGCTATACACATTTTAGATCAAAAAGAGTTTGAACATGGAGGCAACGCTGATGGTGAGAAAATTGCTAAATGATTACGATTGCGATGTATTCGTTATCACAAAGGAAGGCAAATGTCTTTGCTGATGCTTCTTGAAATAGGAAAGACGAGAACCACCATTAAGAGTGTTCGAGCCTAGTCCTGACTATTAGCATGGATCTTCCCAAACGGATCTTAAATGTAGACGAGCGGAAAACCAGATAACATTATAGAGTGAGCGTTTGGGGGCATGTTGATTGAAAAAGCCTTAAATTTCCGAAGAATCGATTAGATGAACAAAAATTATGTGCGAACAACTTGCTGGATGGAACTGCCTGTGCCTCATGGCGCGGAGCTGGTTACCTTGTTATGGCGATTTAGGGACTGTGATCATACACGAATCCACACAAATCGAAGAAAAATACTCTATTCATCCAGGTTTCCCCCCACCCCTCTGTCTCTTCTGACAAATATGTACCAAGACATGAAGAAGCTTTATTGGTGGGCCCAACATGAAAGTCCGAACATAGCACTTATGTTAGCAGTGTTTGACATGTTGATATATAAATAATTAAAAATGTGTCAATGGTCCGAACTCAAAGTGACCATCTAGGCATTGCGTGGTACAAGCCTATTTTCACGATGGGAAATGGGACACTTCATATGGATTTCGCTCACTAAGGTCTTCTAAGACGTCTCAAGGCTACGACTACCATTTGGGTGATCGTTGACAGGCTCACTAATGACTGCAATTTTTTACCACCAATTAGAGAGACTGATCCTATGGATAAAATTGCTAGAACGAAAGAAGATACCTAAAGGAGGTTGTCGAGAGGCATGGAAATCCCAGTCTTTATCATATGTGATGTGACCCGAGATTCTCATCAAAATTCTGGAAGTCAATCCGGGAAGGCCTTTGGGTATAGTTAGATCATGAGTCTGGCATACCATACAGAGATGCGGAAAGTCGTGAGATATTTAAACTCTCGAAGATAGCATTCGTGCTTGCGTGAATCAACTTTGGAAATAGGTTGGGTTAACCATTTGTACCTTAGGTGAGTTTTCATACAACAACAGTTACCACACGTACCATTAAGGCCGCAACATTCGAGCCACTTTATGGTCGCGAAGGTGTCATTCATCCTGGTTTGTTGGACTAAAGTTGGAAGAAGAAGAAGCTCAATCCATTGGTCCGCAGAACTAATTCAAGTGACCACTGAGAAAATCAGCCGATCAAGCAAAAGGATGCAAGCCGCTCGTGATCGACAGAAGGTTACGCTGACTTGTGAAGCGTAAACAATGGGAATTCCAAGTTGGGGATAAAGGTTATGCTTAAAGTTTTTTTTCCTTGGAAAGGGTTGTACGTCTTTGGCAAACGGGGGAAGTTAAACGCCTAGGTATGTTGGACCTTTCAAGGTGTTAGAAAATGGTTGGAAGATGGTTTTTGCTTACAAAGTTGAACTTCCAGAAGATTGAGCAGAGTTCTAATAATTTTCATGTACTTATTGGGAAAAAGTGTTCCAATTCCGTTTTGACGAACATTAGCCGTTCCGTTGGATGGACTTAATTTGGACGACAAAGCCATTTTGTTGAGAATCGGTAGAATGTAGGCCGTAAAGTTTTAAACGGTTGAATTTTTGTTGAGCAAAGTTCGCGGATCCCATTAGTAAAGTTCGTGATGGCCTCCAAGGAGTGGTCCTGAGTTCAGTTGGGAATCGTGAAGACCAATTCAATGAAGTAATTGTACACACCTCTTCACCAAGACCACACCGTTCATCAAGTGCTGCTACATAGTGAGCTCCTTGAGGGACAAGGCTCGGTTTTCGGGGGGGAAGTCTATAACACCCCGTATTTTTAAGTCATTGACGACGTCGATAAAATCCACAAATGTACTTTTTTATTGTACGCGTTTGCTTTAAATCGTAAATGTTAAGCTAAATCGCGTACGCCAAATATTATCGTTTAATGTAAAGAGCTGAGCAGGGTACACAATACATTTCATGTATCCAACTTGAAAAAGTGCTATGTCGACGAACCGTTAGCCGTTTCGTTGGATGGACTTCATTTTGATGACAAGATTCAGTTTGTCGAGGAACCTGTAGAGATTATGGATCATGAAGTTAAACGGTTAAATCAAAGCCGCATTCCAATAATCAAGGTTCAATGGAACTCCAGGAGAGGTCCTGAGTTCACATGGGAACGAGAAGATCAATTCAGGAAGAAATATCCACACTTCTTCACAAAGACCGCATCATCGTCAAGTGTCGCGTCTTAAGCCTTGAGGACAAGGCTCACTTAATGGGGGGAGACTATAACACTCCGTGTTTTAGGGTTATTTATGACGTCAATAAATTCACTATGTATTTTTAGTATTGTACACGTTTGCTTTTAATCGTAATCGTTAAGTTAAATCGCGTAAGCTAAAAATTATCGTTCATTGTAAACGGGCATCAAACAATTAAATGTCTACATCAAGCAAGTGTTACGTAATTATTAACTTTGCTCATTTTATTTTATTGGTTACGTAAATTGTGTACGTTTCGCGATAAAATTTCATTTAGGTATACCCAAAACCACCATAATTAATCTACGCTTCAACAAATACCTATGTTTATATTTAATGCTCAAAGTTTTTATAAAACTTTGCCCATGGTTATATATATGTGGCGTCCCACATATAAAACAATCAAGACTTACACAAATTTCAAGTATACACTTTAATAACAAAAACTACACTTACATTATAACTTATACTTTCACATTGCAAGTAATACTTTCATTTATTAAGAAAACAAGGGTTCTCATTTGTGCAAGCTTGGATTCTAGGGCTAAACAAGGGTTTAGCATTTGTTTATCATCATCTACACATATCCTAAGGTCTACTAGAACTCTTTATATTCTTGTAAATTTTCATTGATATGCATATGTTATATCTATTTTAGTTAAATCACCATTTAAGTTTTTATTCATGAAAATGAAGTTTGCACTTGTAATGGTCATTTTATATACTTATATACATGTGGTGTTATTACTTATATCATACTAAAAAGGATGAGAAAATATTGTATCAAGTTATTTTGGTGTAAAAATGATTATGGGTTAATTAGGGTTTTTATGGTTTCATAATATGTTTCAAGTTAAAGAAATACTTATGACAAGTTGAGGTTAATTATGGACTTATTTTAATGTTGTATGGTTATTAATATAAGAGTATAAAAGATGAGAAGACTTGTACACACATGGTTTTTATGTAAAATAACTATATATAAAAAACTAGTGATTTATGGTTAATTATAAAGGTTATGGTTTATTATGTAAAATGAAGGACTTGTAATATTGGGACAAAAAGGACCTTGATGGACCATGGACATAATAAACATATGATATATGACATATATAAAATATAAGGCACATATGAGACTTTTGGTGAAATACAAAATGATAAATAAAAGAAACAAAGGTTGAAAATGGACTCATCAAACTAGCACAAACATTCTGTCCAAATTCGTGTATAAAACATATTTATTCTATTTTTTTTATAATATAACACATTTCACGACGATTCCGAAAAGGTAAGAAACTTGTCAAACGGATTAATAACGAAAAAAGTTAACGTAAAAACGAGTTTATAACGCTAATTTAACGGAGTTTATAAAAATAACTTTTATAAAATTTACATCCAAACAGCAAGTTGATATTTTTTTTATTAACTAAACACATTTAGATTCCAAAAAAAACATGATTTTAAGAATCGCAATTTTTTGATTTAATTAACGAAGAAGTTATGAATTTTCCGGTTTACCGGTAATTAGAATTTTATAAAAATAATTTTTATAAACGTAGGAACATAAAAACACTAGTTCATGACAGAAAGTTATATTTTTGTAAACCTCATAAAATTATAGAACTTCCAATTACGTGATCATGCTCGAAAGAATCGTTAAAAACGGAGCTATAACGAATAAAATACGACGTTTACGGGTTTTACGACAACAAATACGATTTAAATAAAACTCATGTCTGGTGTGAACAGTAAAAGTTACTGTTCATCAGGGGATCAAAATTTTAAAAATGTCAAATATCGATAACCCGTCTTAATACGAAAAGATGGGCATAAGAAACGCAAGAAACGATATAAACGTGAAGTTAGGACGATTTAACAAAAGTATGTTTATAAACGTTTTTATTTTATAAACATGTTTTCACTCAAACATTTAGATGGTGATTAGCTATATAGACATATGCATGGTAGGAGTACTTAATGTAATTAGTGCTTATACGACCTTAATTTAATTAGGTTGCATTTGATCGATTCGCGTGACGCGTTATTTGTGATATACTTGGCATTACTCACTCAAGGTGAGTTCATAGCCCCACGTTTTACATGTTTTTGTTTTATAAAGTTTTTGGGGTGAAAAACATGCACTCCTTTACAATAGTGGACACAAGTGTTAAGTTCATGTTATGATAAACATGTTGCCTACGTAGCGATAACCCAAACTAAGCCCATATCATGAACTGTCAATCGCCTCGGGTTTTGTGAGCGCGAATGTTTATATAGATCTATTGGGTTTGGCGACAACCCCGTCGAGTGATTAGCCTAATCACTGGACAAACGACGTATACCATGTCCGAATATAGGATGTTGCGGGTTAGAACATCACCACGGGCAATGTAGGCCATTAATTGGTATTCATACACGTCAACTTTCCAGTGTCATTAGCTTAGAGCAACGTAATTACATTTATATGATGTCTGCATCTGTTGCATTATCATACACTTGGGAAATCTTGTGGTCCTACAATATATGATTTATCAAACCTATGAATTCACCAACATTATTGTTGACGTTTTAAAGCAATGTTTTTCAGGGGATCAGGTCAAGCAAGAGGTAACAAGGGATCATTGGGTGGTTTGATTTAGGAATAATCATGCATTAAAGATTTTGTCGCATTACATTTTGTATAACTGTATGGGCTAGAAATCTTTGTACTTTGAACAAGTGGACAAGTGAAGCTTCGGCTTATGTAACAAATACTTTGTTAAATCCAATGTATCAGTTTTTAAACGACTTTTTGGTCGTTCTATATACATCTTGTGTTATTGATCTATGAAGTAACACGCCCCGGACCCTTATTCCGCTGCGACCCAATTTGGGGGTGTTACAGATTGGTATCAAGAGCCAAGGTTATAGAGAACCAGGTCAAATGTTTTTGCTGGACTATAACCGTTTTCAAAAGTTGTTTTATAACAAGGGGATTACACGGGACATACATATGTGCATACATTCATGCATACACTACTTGTTGCATTAGTTGGTTGGACTAGATGCATTCATAATTGATATACATGTTATAATTATAAATGTATATTACTATAAGAGTCTTATATTAAATACTAATATAAGCTATCTTTGGATTTTCAGATACAGTCATGTCAGATTCTGATGAATCGGGGATCACATACACAGCAGTGTCCAGTCCATATGAGGACTTATCAGACATAGGATCACCGAGAGCCGATGATCACGAGTTCCTTGAGCTACCTTACATGCCAGAGGACCCATACTTAGAGGCCGCTCTTCAGGCCCCACCCTCTCCAGATTATGTGCCTGGCCCGGAGGAGCCAGAGCATGCACCACCTTCGCCAGATTATGTTCCAGGTGCAGAGCATGCTGATGATGAGATCGTTGCTGAGGACCAGCCGTATGCTGAGGATGCCTCACCCATTGCACAGTCACCTGATTATGTTCCGGAGTCTGATCCTGAGGCAGACCCGGAGGAGGATGACGATGAGGACCCTGAGGAGGATCCTATCGACTATCCTGCTGATGGAGGAGATGACGGAGATGATGAGATGGACATCGAGGAGGATGAGGACGATGAGGATGATGAGATGGATGTTGAGATTGACGAGGAGGCGGAGGAGGAGCACCCAGCTACTGCCCCGTCTGCAGAGGAGACTGAGCCGTTTGAGACTGATGACTCTGCGGCCACACCACTACCTCACCCTGCATATCGTATGACAGCTAGGATTACTATTCCAGAGCCATTACCTGTACCAGCATGGTCTGATTCTGAGGTTGCCAGACTGCTTGCTATATCTTCCCCACCAGCATCACCACTATCTCCATGGTCTTCATCACCACCCTAGATTCCTTTCCCACTATCACCACCCTCACCTGTATTGACAGCACCACCTCCTAGTCCTATTCGTTCATTGGGCTATCGAGCTGCCACGATTCGGATGAGAGCTGAGGCTGCAGCTACTTCCCATTCTCTACCATTACCACCACCCTTCATACTCTCCCCTACCAGACCAGATGCACCACCACCCTTGCCTACATCAGCTCCTACTTCATTCCCACCACTGTTACTACCCTCTGACAGTCGTAGAGAGGACAGACCCGAGGTTAACCTACCACCTCGGATGGGGTTAGGTATCGCTCTGGGTCCCAGGTATGAGGTAGGAGAGAGCTCCGCCGCTGCTGCTGCTAGACCAGCTGGAGGTCTTAGGGCAGATTACGGCTTTGTTGCCACTATGGACAGGCAGATCAGGCGTGACCCAGAGAGATATGTTGGATATGGGATCACGGATTCATGGGATGAGATTGTTGAGACCTTACAGGGAGCTCCAGTTAGTACCGATACAGAGTTGGGTGCACACATGAGAGAGTTTGAGTCTATGGTTAGGCGAGATACAGATGAGATCTACACGAGGCTAGATGATGAGCAGGGACAGAGACAGCTATTGGCCGGTCGGGTCAATATGTTGTTTAGAGATAGACGTACTCATGCACATACACGTCATCTCATGGAGACCGAGGCTGGGATGTCTAGAGAGGCTTGGGGACGAGCGATGGATGCGAGCGATCTTGCTCATGGAGAGGTTATTTCACTACGCACCACAGTTCATGCACAGATGTCAGAGATCAGAGAATTACAGTCAGCGGACCGTAGGAGACAGAGAGCGATTTCAGATTTGCTAGAGACAGACCGCGGGAGGCGTGAGGAGATGAGAGAGTTGAGGGCTGCTGATCGTACTCGACAGCAGCAGATTATTCAGACCTTGACTGTTATGCAGACACTACAGAGAGAGATGATTCCACTTCAGGGACTGGTCACCACACTGCAGGGGCAGGTGACAGCCTTACAGGGACAGGTGATGACATTACAGGGACAGGTTACTACATTACAGGGACAGCAGGGATCCGATGGGGGTCTTGTACAGCCGGAGCTGCCAGAGGAGGCTGGTAGCAGTTCTTAGATTAGACTTTGTTATGGCTAGTTGTTTTGTATATAGCCTACTAAGTATTACGGGTTTAATCCCGGCTAGTAAGGCTTTAGGTTATTATGCTTACTTTGTAACCTAAACATTATGATCATTTTGTATCGAAACCAATCATGTATGTTTTCCAGTTATATATGAAATGGTAGTATTATGTCATGTTTATAATCGAATTTGTGATGAATGAATGTCGATTTGGTTATATCATTGTTAATTACAATTCAGTTGTACATTTCACTGTGTGATGTGATCTCACTTTATTTATCATGGATATGTCATGTCATGGTTATGATTTTATGAAATCTAACGAGTATTGTATTTTCTTGTGATTAAAGAAAATCGCACCAAAGCGAGCCACAAGGTCAACACCGGTCACAACAACAATAGCCCCAACATCAACCACAACCACTACGGTCACTAATGCCCAACTCCAAGCTATGATTGACCAAGGTGTCAGTGCCGCTTTGGCCGCACGTGACGCAACCAGGAATGACATTGATAGCCATTCTTCGGGAACGGGTGTCAGGGGATCTGAACGCATTGCTCAAGAGTGCACTTACCAGGATTTCATGAAGTGCAAACCTTTGTATTTCAAGGGCACTAAGGGAGTGGTTGAGTTAACCCAATGGTTTGAAAGAATGGAGACTGTTTTCCGGATAAGAAACTGCTCGATGGAAAATCAGATCAAATTTTCTACTTGTACTCTTTTAGCAGGTGCTCTAACATGGTGGAATTCCCATGTTATGACTGTTACTCATGATGTTGCATATTCAATGACTTAGGTAGATCTGAAGAAGAATATGACTGACAAGTATTGTCTACGAAATGAAATGAAGAAGCTTGAGGCTGAATTGTGGAACTTGAAAGTGATAGGTACTGGTTTGGTCAAGTACAACCAACGTTTTTAAGAGCTAGCACTACTGTATTTTAGGATGTTCCCTGAGGAGGCAGACAAAATTGAAAGGTATGTCGGTGGATTGCCCGACATGATCCATGGAAACATCGTGGCTTCAAAGCCAAAGACCATGCAAGAGGCTATTGAAATGGCCACATAAATGATGGACAAGAGAGTCAGTACCATTGCGGAGAGACAATCTAAAAACAAGAGGAAGTTTGAAAATGCTTCCCGAAACAATCGAAACCAACAACAACAACAAAACAAGAGGCAGAACACTGGCAGGGCATACACTGCTGGATCAGGTGATAAGAAACAATATGGGGGATCTAGACCCCTATGCTCAAAATGCAATTACCACCATGACGGTCCGTGTGCTCCAAACTGCTATAAATGCAACAAATATGGTCACATCACCCGTGACTGTAGGGGTACGGGAAATGCCAACAACATTAACAACCTGAAGGGCACCGGATCGGGTCAGAAACCTACTTGTTTTGAGTGTGGAGCTCAGGGGCACTTCAAAAAGGAATGTCCAAGACTGAAGAACAACAAAGGCAACCGTGGTAATCAAGCTGGGAATGATAGGGCTCCAGCGAAGGTGTATGTGGTTGGAAATGCGGGGGCAAACCCGGACAATGTCGTTGCGGGTACGTTCCTTCTAAACAATCGTTATGCTTATATCTTGTTTGATACGGGTGCCGATCGAAGTTTTGTGTCTACTGCATTTAGCTCCCAAATTGACATCACACCTTCTACCCTAGATCACTATTATGATGTTGAACTAGCCGACGGGAGGATAATCGGGTTAAACACTATACTTAAGGGTTGCACATTAAACTTCCTAAACCACCAATTCAATATAAACTTAATGCCTGTAGAACTTGGTAGTTTTGATGCTATAATCGGTATGGATTGGTTGGCGAAGTACCAAGCGGTCATTGTGTGTGCCGAGAAGATTTTTCGCATCCCCTAGAGAAATAAAACCTTAATCATACACGGTGACAGAAGTAACCAGGGAAATGTGACACGATTAAACATCATTTCGTGCACTAAAACGCAAAAGTACATGGAAAAAGGGTTTCCTATTTTTCTGGCACATGTTATTGCAAAAGAGGTTGAAGACAAGTCGGAGAAGAAGCGACTTGAGGACGTACTAATAGTTCAAGACTTTCCTGATGTATTTCCTGAAGACTTGCTGGGCCTTCCTTCGACTCGACAAGTGGAGTTCCAAATTTATTTGGTACCTGGTGCTGCACCTGTAGCTCGGGCGCCTTATCGATTGGCACCTTCGGAAATGAAAGAGTTATCTGAGCAACTGAAAGAGCTATCTGATAAAGGATTTATAAGACCTAGTTCCTCGCCCTGGGGAGCTCCAGTCTTGTTTGTCAAGAAGAAAGACGGGTCATTCCGAATGTGCATTGATTATCGGGATTTGAATAAACTAACGGTGAAGAACCGTTATCCGCTCCCAAGAATTGATGATCTATTTGATCAGCTCCAAGGGTCGAGTGTTTACTTGAAGATTGACCTAAGGTCAGGTTATCACCAACTGAGGGTTCGAGAAGAAGACATTCCAAAAACTGCCTTCAGAACTCGTTACGGCCATTATGAATTTCAAGTTATGCCGTTTGGTTTGACAAACGCACCTGCCGTATTCATGGACCTTATGAATCGAGTATGCAAACCATATCTAGATAAATTTGTGATTGTCTTTATTGATGATATTCTGATATATTCGAAGAACAAGAAAGAACACGAACAACACCTTAAGCTAATCTTAGAATTACTTAAGAAAGAGGAGTTATATGCTAGGTTTTCCAAATGTGAATTTTGGATTCCTAAGGTACAATTCCTAGGTCACGTAATTGATAGTAAGGGTATTCACGTGGATCCTGCCAAGATCGAATCCATTAAAGATTGGGCATCTCCTAAGTCACCGACGAAGATTCAACAATTTTTAGGTCTTGTTGGGTATTACCGGAGGTTCGTTGAAGGGTTTTCAAAGATCGCCAAACCAATGACCAAGCTCACCCAGAAGAAGATCTAGTTTGTATGGGGTGATAAACAAGAAGCAGCCTTTCAACTGTTGTAGCAGAAATTGTGTAGTGCACCAATCCTTGCATTACCTGAAGGAAGCGAAGATTTCATCGCATACTGCGACACTTCAAAGTTGGGTTTGGGTGCTGTGTTGATGCAAAGAGAAAAAGTGATTTCTTATGCATCATGCCAGTTGAAGATTCATGAGAAGAACTAAATGAATCATGATTTAGAACTTGGTGCAGTGGTGTTCCCTCTCAAGATCTAAAGACATTATTTATATGGAACTAAGTGTACGGTGTACACCAATCACAAGAGTTTGCAACACATTTTAGATAAAAAAGAGTTGAACATAAGGCAACGCCGATGGTTAGAGTTGCTAAGTGATTACGATTGCGATATTTGTTATCACCCGGGGAAAGCAAATGTCGTTGCTGATGCTTTAAGCAGGAAAGAACGAGAACCACCATTAAGAGTTCGAGCCTTGGTTATGACTATTAGTTTGGACCTTCCCAAACAAATCTTGAATGCTCAGACTGAAGCACGAAAACCAGAGAACATCAAGAATGAAGATGTTGGAGGAATGTTGGTTGAAAACGCTAAATTTCCAGAAGCGGTTAGAGAACAAAAGTTGGAACCACGTGCGGATGGAACCCTGTGCCTCAATGGCAGGAGCTGGTTACCTTGTTATGGTGATTTGCGAACGGTGATCATGCACGAGTCCCACAAATCAAAGTACTCTATACATCCAGGTTCCGACAAAATGTACCAAGACATAAAGAAGCTATATTGGTGGCCCATAATGAAAGCCGACATAACCACTTATGTTAGCAAATGTTTGACCTGTGCTAAGGTCAAGGTCGAACATCAAAGGCCATTAGGATTGTTGGTACAACCCAAGATACCTGAATGGAAGTGGGACAACATCACTATGGATTTTGTTACGAAGCTTCCTAAGATGTCGCAAGGCTATGACACTATTTGGGTGATTGTTGATCGACTCACTAAGTCTGCGATCTTCACACTGATGAGAGAGACTAATCCTATGGATAAACTTGCAAGAATATATCTAAAGGAGGTTGTCACGAGGCATGGAATACCTGTTTCAATCATTTGTGATCGTGACCAATCAAGGTGATCATTTTGTATCTAAATCAATCATGTATGTTTTCCAGTTATATATGGAATGGTGGTATTATGTCATGTCTATAATCGAATTTTTGGTGAATGAATTTCGAGTTGGTTATATCATTATTGATTACAATTCAGTTAACATTCACTGGTGTTGTGATGGTGATCTCACTTTATTTAATCATAGATATTGTCATGATCCATGTTAAGATTTTAGAAAACTAAACGGGCTATTGTATTTTCTTATAATTGAAAGAAGAATGGCAACAAAACAAGCCACAACGTCAACACCGGTCACAACAACACCAGCCCCAACAGCAACCACAACCACTACGGTAACTAATACTCAACTCCAAGCTATGATAGACCAAGGTGTCAGTGCCATTTTGGCCGCACGTGACGCACCAGGATGGCATTGACAGCCATATGATACTTCGGGAAACGGGGTCAGGGGAACTGAACTCGTTGCTCGTAGAGTGCACTTACAGGATTTCATGCAATGCAAACCTCTGTATTTCAAGGGCACCGAAAGAGTGATTGAGTTAAACCCAATGGTTGAAAGAATGGAGACATTTCCGCAGAAGCAACTGCTCAGTGAAAACCAGTCAAATTTTCTACTTGTTACTCTTTTTAAGCAATGCCTAACAAAGGTGGAATTCCCATGATTAAAATGACCCGGTTACTCAAGATGCTGCATATTTTAATCAATGACTCGGTCGGATCAAGGAAGAAGAATTACTGACAAGTAATTGTCCACGTAATGAAATGAAGAAGCTTGTGGCCGAATTATGGGAACCTTGAAAGTGATAGGTTCTGATGTTGTCAAGTAACAAAACCAACGTTATTCAAGAACTAGCACTTTCTGTGTTGAGGATGTTCCTAGGATTCCAGACAAATTGAAAGGTAATTGTCGGTGGAATGCCACATAATGCCCATGAAACATCAGTAGCTTCAAAGCCAAAAACCATGCACGAGGCTATGAGATGGCCATTGATCGGATGGACAAGAAGAGTCAGTACCATGGGCAGAAAGACACTGAAAACCAAGAGGAAGTTTGAAAACACTCCCGAAACAATCAGAATCAACAACAACAACAAAATAAGAGGCAGAACACAGGCCAGGCCTACACTACATGCAATAGTGATAGGAAATCATACGCCGGGTCTAAACCTCTGTGTTCCAAGTATAATTACAATCATGAAGGTCCTTGTCCACCTAGGTGCAACAACTGCAAGAGGGTTGGCCATCTGACCCAGGATTGTAGGAGCCGACCTGGAAATGCCAACAACAATAATAACAACAACAACAACAATCGCAACAACAACAACAATAATCAGAAAGGCAACAGTTGCTATGAGTGCGGAGCTCAAGGACATTTTAGAAGAAACTGCCCAAAATTGAGAAACAATGACCGTGGTAATCAAGCTGGGAATGACAGGGCTCCAACGAAGGTGTATGTGGTTGGAAATGCGGGGGCAAACCCAGACAACGTCGTTGCTGGTACGTTCCTTCTAAACAACCGCTATGCTTATATCTTGTTTGATACGGGTGCCGATCGAAGTTTTGTGTCTACTGTATTTAGCTCCCAAATTGACATTACACCATCTACCCTAGATCACTATTATGATGTCAAATTAGCTGACGGGAGGATAATTGGGTTAAACACTATACTTAAGGGTTGCACATTAAACTTCCTAAACCACCAATTCAACATAAAACTTCAATGCTGTACACTTGTAGTTTCGATGTTATAGAATCGTATGATTTGGTTGGACGAAGTAACCAAAGCGGTCATTGGTTGTGCCGAGAAGATTGTTCGCATTCCTTGGAAAAATAAAACCTTAATCATAACACATGGATGGAAGGACCCAGAGGAAAATGTGACGCGATTAAACATCATTTCTTGCACTAAAACGCAGAAGTACATGGAAAAAGGGTTTCCTATCTTTCTGGCACATGTTACTACAAAAGAGGTTGAAGACAAGTCGGAGAAGAAGCGACTTGAGGACGTACCAATAGTTCAAGACTTTCCTGAAGTATTTCCTGAAGACTTCGGGTCTTCCTCCGACTCACAATTGGGTTTCAAATGAGATTTGGTACTGGTGCTGCAACTTTGTAGGCTCAGGCACCTTAATCTGATTGGCGCCTTCCGCAATGAAAGAGTTTATCTAAGCCAACTAAAAGCTATCCGACAAAGGCTTTATAAGACCTAGTTCCTCGCCCTGGGGAGCTCCGGTCTTGTTTGTCAAGAAGAAAGACGGATCATTCCGGATGTGCATTGATTACCGGGAATTGAATAAACTAACGTAAAGAACCGTTATCCGCTCCCAAGAATTGATATATTTAATGATCAAGCTCCAAGGGTCGAGTGTCTACTCGAAAATCAACCTAAGTCAGGATATCACCAATTGAGGGTTAGAGAAGAAGACATTCCGAAGACTGCCTTCAGAACTCGTTATGGCCATTACGAATTTCAAGTTATGCCGTTTGGTTTGACAAACGCACCTGCCGTATTCATGAACCTTATGAATCGGGTATGCAAACCATATCTGGATAAATTCGTGATTGTCTTTATTGTGAATTTGCTGATAATATTCAAAGAACAAAAAGAACATAAAGAACACCTTAAGAAAATCTTAGAATTGCTTTAAGAAGAAGATTGTATGCCAAGTTTTTCCAAATGGAATTTTGGATTCCCAAGGTACAGTTCCTCGTATCACGTGAGATCATAGTGAAGGAATTCATCGTGTCCAACCAAGATTGAATCCATTAAAGAATTGACCACCTCCTAAGTCACCAACAGAGATTCTCATATTTTAGGTCTTGCTGGGTATTAACCGATGATTTCATTGAAGGATTTAAAAGATCGCCAAACCAATGACTAGGCTTACTCAAAATAAGATCAAGTTTGAGTGGGGCGATAAACAAGAAGTAGCTTTTTAACTGTTGAAGCAAAAGTTATGCAGTGCACCAATCCTTGCATTACCTGAAGGAAGCGAAGATTTCATCGCATATTGTGACGCTTCAAAGAAAGGTTTGGCGCCTGTGTTTGAGCTCAAGAAAGAGGGTGATTTCTTATGAATCACGCCAGTTAAAAATTCATGAGAAGAACTATACAACTCATGATTTGGAACTTGGAGCAGTGGTGTTCGCTCTCAAGATTTGGAGGCATTATCTATACGGAACCAAGTGTAAAGTGTTCACTGATCACAAGAGCTTACAACACATTCTTGATCAGAAGGAACTAAACATGAGACAGCGCCGATGGTTAGAGTTGCTTAGTGATTACGATTGCGATAGTTCGTGATCACCCGGAAAGCCAATGTCGATTGTAGATGCTTGAGCAGGAAAGAAACGATAACCACCGTTAAGAGTTCATGCCTTGGTTATGACTATTTAACTTGGATCGTTCCCAAACAATCTTAAATGCTCAGACTGAAGCACGGAAAACCAGAGAACTGTAAGAGTGAAGTGTACACATGGGGGGAATGTTGGATTGATAATGCAAAATATGCCATAAGTGATTAGAGAACTAAATTAGAAACCCGGACGATGCGGATTGGAACTTCTTGCCTCATGTGCATAGCTTGGTTACCTGTTATGGGGATTTACGGACTGTAATCAGGCAACGAATCCTACAAATCAAAAAATGACTCTTATGCATCCCGGTTCAGACAAAATGTACGCAAACATGAAAGAAGCTATATTGGTAGGCCCAACAATGAAAGCCGACATAGCCACTTAGTTAGCAAGTGTTTGACCTTAGCTAAGGTCAAGGCCGAACATCAAAGGCATCAGGATTGTTGGTTCAAACCCAAGATACCCGAATGGAAGTGGGAACATAACAGCACTATGGATTTTGTCCCACAAACTTCCTAAGACGTCTCAAGGCTATGCGCGCGCAATTTGGGTGAATCTGTTGACCGCGACTCCGTAAGTCTTCAATCTTCACCCAATGAGATAACCGATCCTTTAGATAAACTTGCAAGATTGTACCTAAGAGGTTGGTCACGAGGCAGGAATACCCGCTCAATCATTTATATCGGACCCAATTCGCATTCCAAGTCTGGAGGTCACTTTAAACGCTTTGGTTAAAATTTGGATAATGAGGTACTCTTACTTCTGCGTTACCATCCACAAATAGACGGCAAAAGCGAGAGAAACCATTCAAACTCTCGAGGTTATGATGCGAGCTTGTGCATTCGACTTTTTGGCAAGGGTTTTGGGGTTAACCAGTTACCCATTATAGAGTTCTTCTCATATAACAAAGCTATCACCTAGCATTCAAGGCCGCACCATTCGAAGCACTTTAATGGTCGAAAGTGTCGTTCAAAACCTCTATATGGTTGGACTGAATGAGAGAAAGCTACAAAATACACAGTCCAAAAGAACTAATTCAGGAGACCTAACTGAGAAGAATCATTCATGTCCATATCAAGTCAAAAGGATGCTAAATATGCCCCTAGAAAATCATCCAGATCAAGCAAAGGATGCAAACCGCTCGTGATCGACAGAAGAGTTACGCTGACTTGAAGCGTAAACTAATGGAATTCTAAGTCGGGGATAAAGTTATGCTTAAAGGAAGTTAAACCCCATATATGTTGGACCTTTTAAGGTGATAGAAAGGGTTGGAGAAGTTGCTTACAAGCTCAAACTTCCTGAAGAGTTGAGTAGAGTTCATAATACATTCCATGTATCTAACCTGAAAAAGTGTCATGCCGACGAACCATTAGCCGTTCCGTTGGATGGACTTCATCTTGATAACAAACTCCATTTTGTTGAGGAACCATTAGAAATAGTAGGCCGTGAAGTTAAACAGTTGAAGCAAAGTCGAATCCCATTAGTCAAGGTTCGATGGAACTCCAATAGAGGTCCTGAGTTCACGTGGGAACGTAAAGACCAATTCAAGAAGAAATACCCACATCTCTTCACCAAGACCACACCGTTGTCAAGTGCTGCATTGTGAGCCTTGAGGACAAGGATCGTTTAACGGGGGAAGTCTATAACACCCTGTGTTTTCAAGTCATTGAAGACGTCAACAAATCCAAAATGTACCTTTTGTATTGTACGAGTTCGCTTGAAATCATAAACGTTAAGTTAAATCGCGTACGTCAAATATTAGCGTTCAATGTAAAC
>BQNB010082182.1:18152-29402 GCA_026074375.1 Tanacetum coccineum | reverse complement strand
CCAAATGCTTTAATAGAAAGTTTCTTTATAAAATGAACACACGTTTTAGATCTGCAAATTATATTAAACAACGTTTTAAAACTCTTACAACAGTTATGATGTTATTTTCTAGTTGATAATTATAAAATATAAGATTATTTTATAATTTAATATATTGTTCCCTTGACGGTTTGTTAAATAATTATCCCATTTGTAAATGTATAGTTCCCGTTTGTTTATCCGGTTATTGAAATATTACAAACTAACAATCTTAAAAATATATAATTAGACAGAATGGAAATAACAATTTGCACATTTATTTAACCTTTTAAACCACCATTTGATCCAGTTATATATATATAAAGTCTTATGATTTATTTGATTTATTTAAATTAAGACACTCTTTGTGTATACCTTGTTATACCAAACGCACCCTTGAGGGTTTTCTACCAAACCAAACACCCCTTATCTATTATTTCAGTCAATCAAACGCACCCTAATTTGCTATCTAACAAACCAACCACACCCTCGTGGTTGTATTAAAAACTACACGCACCCCAAGGTGCTGCTGTAAACCCTAACGCACCCTTAGGCAGGGGCTGCCAAACCAACCAAAAGCCCATAGAGGATGTTAAACTCGCAACCAAACCCACCCTACTCGGTGGCTGACCACTCGAAACAACCACCCTATGGCTGTTCTGAACAGCCAAACGCACCCATGGCTTGTTAGACAGCCATCCAAACGCATCCTTATTGTGTATAACAAATCAAACGCACCCTTTCTGGTAAACCTATATCCAAACGCCCTATTATCGGTTTTTCTGTACAACCAAACAGCCATTATGGTTGTTAACAACAACCAAGCATGCCCTTAATGGGGCTGTCAACCCATGAACCAACCGCACCCTCATGGCTGTTAAGAACCGCCAAACGCACCCTCACCGCGGGTTGACCACCAAAACAAACGCCCTTCGTGGTGGTACTATGAAAACCAACGCACCCTTACGTGGTGCGGCAAAGAAAAACCAAACGCACACTCGTGCGTTACACAGCCGACCCGACGCACCCTTAGATTGATTACCCCATACGCACCCGTGGGCGTTATGACAAACCACACGCACCCTGTTGGCTGTGGACAAAACCAAAACGCACCCAAGGTGCAAACCCTACCCCGAACGCACCCTTTTCGTGGTACGACCCAGCAAACGCACCCTGGTTGATATGAACACCAAGCGCACCCTCGTTGTTGGCGACAGAAAATCAAACGCACCCTTGGCGCGGCTTTTAACAACCAAACGCACCACTTTATGGTGCTTTAAATGTTGTCGCGGCTGTGGATGTCGTGGTGTAGAAATGGTGACGATGATGCTGTCGATTCGGCAGAGGGGTGGTGTGTGGTGGCTGTGGTGAAAATGGCGGTGGAGGCGCGTGGTATAGTGGATCGGTTAGATCCGGTGAAGAGGAGTATCTTTGAGGTTGGTCGGAGAACTCGCCGGAAAGTTATTCCGGCGGCCGGAGATGGTGGCTGGCGGCGGTGGCCGGACATGGGAGGATAAAAAATGAGTATTTACTTGATAATGTTTTCCATAAATATTTTATAACATTTAATAAAATATCTGTTATTTATTTTGTGAACCGGTTTCGCCTTGTCCGAAATAAAATTGGATTTCTACTCGAGTATTCGCGTTATCCGCAATGCTTTTAATTAAATGATGACTAATTTATTTAATATTTTTATTAAATAAATACTAATAATTAAAAACAAATTTAATTGTTTTTGTGTGTCTGCGTTGTATATTGTTCGATTAATGTTTGCGGTGCTGTTTTAGCCCTTTTCGGCTCGTTTCCAGGTCTCGGGCAAAACTGAAAAGTTGTCAGGAATTTCGTTTTACTTCAAATTGCTTTAGAGACCGAGTCGTGAATACGTGATTTAGATGATCGTTCTTATAAGTCAAGTCAGGCCCGAAAAGTCAAAGGATATAATCGTTATTCAAAATTCGAAAATTCTCGGATGTTACAGCTTCGGTTTTGAATGTTGACTTTTCTGGGTTGACTTTGACTTTTGACTTTGGCTTTTCCACGCTTTTCCATTCCGTGCTCAGTTTTGTCCATTTTTGCTTAATTTTTCGTCCTTTTGTCGGATATTCGTTTCCTGCACAATATAAGTGAAAACATACAAATACAATGTATTTTTGGTACGTTTTTTGTCATTTAAGTCCGATTTTAATGGTGAAAGGTGTGTGTAATTAAACGCATACCAATTCTCCATGTAGATTTATTGAGCAAGAATTCGTGTTGAACAGCCGTCTTGAGGTTTCAAGACTCCAACACTTCAAGATTTTCATATTTGTAAATTCTCCACCAATATTCGTCGATTTCCCTTCACGAGGTCCTGTATAAAATTCTCAGAAAACACATGCAATTTCTATCTCCGTGTATTCGTTTGGTTAAACTCTAAATAAATACCTAAATAGTTGTACAGGAAGTCGATACGCCGTATTCATTCCCCAGGATACGTCGTATTGATACATGTATACGTTGTATTAGTTTAACGAATATGTCGTATAGACTGTGCTGAAAATAAAGACTGGATAACGTCCAGATAGTGAATACGCCGTATCCATGGGGTTTGGAAACGCCGTATAGACAATCTGGGAAGACAAACTCGATAACAAAATTAAAAATACATTCTGGTTGTCTCCCGGCAAGCACTTTTGTTTACAGAAAGTCTTTAAGTTAGACTTGCCCTAATTTAATCCCGTCCTTATAAAACAATTTAGGGTCAAACGGGATGCCAAACAACACATATAAATTCTTAAAAAGATGTATTAGCATCCCTTTGATAATATAATTACAAGTCATGATATTAACATTTAATTCCTTGATAAAAATTTCAGTTTTGAAAAATTTATTAGATGTATCATGACTTATTTCCAAAAGCTTATTTGACTCATGTGCATAAGCACCAACATCGGTATTTATTACATTACCCCCCGAAGACTGTTTGATATCGATTTTATCATCATCATTGTCCTTATCCGATTTTGAATCATCTGGATAAATTACGTTAAAAGGAAATAGATCATTAAAGTATAAAACGTTTTGTTCCTCTTTATCATATTCGGACAACGATGTTTCATCTTTTAAATCAAATTCATCAATTTGTTAAGGACTTACAGTAGGTTCAGTTAAGAAATCTGATTTAGATGTTAGAGCATCATTGTAAAAAATGGCTGGAAATTCGTTCTCAAAACCTTTAAAGAAATCTAAATCATCAAAATAACTGACCGTAGGCTTGGGTGATGGAAGCAAAGGCATATTGACTTTATCATTATCATTTTTCAAATCCGTTTTTAAATTGTTGATAGAAATTATTTTGTAAGAAAATGAATTTTTGTCAAAAATTACCGTGCAATCTTCATTGTTGGATTCGTCAAATGATATTCTAAAGTCAATTTCATCGTTGTTAAGAGAACTTACCGTAGGCTTACACAAGAGTGTTGTTTTAGATGTTAATGTGTCATTAAAGACTATAGCTGGGAATTCAGTTTCAAGGTCATGAACGTCTTCATTATCCCAGATCTTACCATACGTAGCAGTTTCCCAGTTATACACCTTACCACGCCTATGAGCTTTTTCTTCCTCAAGCCTGATATACTCCTCCATAGTAATGTCGAGGTCGTCCATTTTAACTGTCAAATAGCTTAATACGCCGTATTCAGTGAATTGAATACGCCATATTGATGATAGAGTCGAATATGCTGTATTGGTTTGAAAAAAAATTATACGCCGTATCCAATAAATTGAATACGCCGTATTAAGTATTCGACTCAAAAAGTTACAGCGAACTGTAATAATGCACACAAACACACAATATGCAAAAATATACAATGCAGAAATCAAACACACAAAACAAACACACAAATATGCAAATTAATCTAAACTAAATTAAATCTAAACTAAAACACTAATAAAAACAAGAATTAAACAACTTTACTCCCCGACAACGACGCCAAAAACTTGATGTGTAGGTGTTATTTATGTATCAAGTTTTACTATTTATTTTATGCCAACTATACCTAAAAACAACACTTTAACGGGCAGTGTACCCGGTCAGATGAAGTTTCGTGGTAAGTAGGGTGTCGATCACTAAGAGCGAGAGCGTTAATTCCTAATTATATCAGTATTTTAGTTATCTAAGTTAAACCTAAAACTAATGCATAAAAGGGGGTTTTTAGACTAAAGAGACTGGCACAAGTTTTGGGTATCTAACCTAAGGTTTTGATGACAATTAACATACGCAAGTTGATAAACATAAGATAAAGAAGCGGTCAAGCCTAATGTAAGGAAAACGTACTAACCATGAATAATCCAATAAAACGCACGTTTATTTATTAGTGCAATGATTGACTTATCTCGAAGGGGCATATCATTCCTAGACTAAGGCGGTACTTCTTCCTAAGACCTAGACACGCTAATCCTGTCACAATTAGATGCATCCGCATAAAGCAAGCATTTGTTGATTATAATCTATCATAGGAGATTAATAATGGTGCTCTTACTAAACCCTAGCACATAGAGACTTTACCTACTTACTGCTTAACGGCTCTTTATATACTAGTAGTCCACTGTCCGAGTCCTTACCAATTGATTAGAACATACTCGTTGGTACCAAGGTCACCTTATGGCTCAACTAAGCTCATAATCAAAGGGCAAAGATAGGTCAATATTTGTGATCCTATTATGGTCTAGATATAATAAATGGCAATATGGGTGCTATTTCCCAGACTCTTAGCCTACGCCAAACAACGCCGAAGTTGCACACATTAATATATAGGACTAGTCCCAGTTGATGATAGGTAGCATACTTAAGTACGTAAAACAAGTATAAAATGATAAAAATAATCAACAATCAACGATGATTTAAGCTATCAATATAAACTAACCAAACATTATAATCTTTATAATCATGGCTAATACCTGAAGGTATTAGCCGATAGTCATTGTAACAATACACAAATTCATAGATGAATGATTAAAGTAATGATTGGAGCACTTTGCAGGACCTTCTTGGCTTCTTTTGTCATCTGGGAATCGAACTTGGTGGTTAAAAGCATATCTAAAATCGTATTTAGGTTTTGGTATTTATAGACTCTGAAAATTGGTCGATACGGCATATTGGAACTCAATACGGCGTATCGGGGTTGCTTGGCGTGGGCTCCAAGTATAAAATATTCTAGAATTTTCTTGAGCTGGTATGGATACGGCGGATCAGACCTCCTTGATACGGCATATTGGACCTATTTGATACGGCGTATCGGACCTCCTCAATACGGCATATCAGACTTATTGGGTACATCATATTGGGCTACTCTGGTACGGTGTATTGGGGTCCTTGAGTACGGCGTATTGGGCTACTCTAGTATGGTGTTTTGGCTGAAAGTGTGTTTTTCTTGATATTTGACCAAAGTATAATATACGACGTATATACTGATGTGGATACGGCGTATTCTTCAAAGTCAGGCAATGGTCTTTTGATTCGTTAAAGTCTTGGATACGTCGTATAGGTCTAGAATAATACGGCGTATTTGCTCTCAGATCAGTAGACTTTCTCGAACTCTTCATTTATGCCGCCAAAATGCGTGCCTTTAGCCTAATCTTCACCAAGAAAAACTATCCATAATTACTGCAATTCTTAAATACAAATAATTAAGTAACAATTCCTTGCAATAATCATACAAAATGGGTTATTTACATGGGATAAATGATGCTATAAAATAGACGTTATTTGATGTCATCATGCTTTCAGTTCTATTATCCAAATACTAAAAACAAATATGCATAAGACTAATTAGTAAGTTGAAATCTAATGTTTCTAACATTATCAACTCTTTCTTTACAAGAAAGCTAAATAGTCATCTAAGTAAACTTTTTGAATACTTGTTTCAAATTCACAAATTATGAAAGATTTGAATGATATGATGAGTGTCGTATTATACATTTGCATACTATTGCAAGTGTCATATTATGGAAATATCACAGTACTTTTTATAGGGTATTTGAAGTCACCAAGGTACCTATCTGAGACAACCATCTTTACAGTTTCGTAAAATGTAAAGTATTCTCATTCTTTAATGTATATTGCAACATGTCCTATTGTCGCTTATTAATTAGCTTATTTTATCATTAAATGATCAAAAAAATCCTTTACTTTAAACTAGGATTGGTTATCCTTTAGCATCAGTGTACACAAACAACACTATGCCTTATATAATTAGTAAACGTTTGTCTTAACGGTCATCTAAATACTCTCAATTAGATACTTTTGTTATCAACTCATCTTTCTCTTGTGCAAAAGTAACAACCAGTCTCATACACAATATAATATATACATGATGAATCCTTAGTTAAAAACACAAGGTTTCCATTCATGTATTAAATTATCTCAAGTGAAATATATCATTTAAGACTTGCCTCAATGATATATTGCATTGTGTTGGACTTAATCACCGCATATGTTTATATCAATAAACATTTATTCCAAGGTCGTTTGTTTTATTTCCTAAATTCCCAAGTGAAGTTTCATTCCAATCTCAAGGATTAATATCTAGCTTTGATGGAATGATGCTTTCAATATGTTACACAACATATGAATTTTAAGGAAAAAACATAGTGCTCCCACTTGATGTCAGGTGTACTCAGGAGTTATCTTAATTTAATCAAAAATCATATTGTAATTAAACTTAAGATTTCAGCTCCTAGATGCATGATCTAATCCACACTTGGATATAAAACTTAGTTGTCATAAAACAAATACAGACTCATAACCCTTTTGATTACTCATCGTCCTCGCAAGGTAATCATTAAGGAAAGAGTTATGATCCTTAATTCGCCATACGTCAGATTCAAGAAATCTGTATGACAATTAGTTATCTTTATATAATTAATGCGTGTATTCAAGAAAGATTTAATCATAGTCAATTGCTTGAGTAAGATTAAAAACTCTTGTCATCAGTCAGACATTAATATGTATATAATCTTGTCCTTATGAGCCTTCCTTCAAAAGAAACTCATTCTCACCTCACATTTTACTGTTTGGTGAAAGACCAATCAATCTCAAAACATTGATTGTCTTTTAAGGATTGCATCTTTTCATTCATAGTTCTAAGATATTTATCAGATTCAAGATGTGATAATTCATCTTATTAGTTAGCAGGTTAATTATGACCCTTTAACTAATATTCCTCAGCATTGATATAAAAATATCACTCCATTGATGAGGCATCCTTACGGATTTATGAATGAGAGTTACATTATACTTTGGTTCAACATTTTCATGTTATAACCTTAGTATGACATCAACAAGTGAATTCAGAAGGTTATGTATTTTGTACTTGAATATCTTCAAGATCTATAGATGCTCCCATTTACTTTTATAAGTAGAGACAATTCTCTAAATACTAAGTATTTAAGCAACAATAAATTGTTCTTAATTGGGACAACAAAATACATTTTGTAGTTCTCCTCTCTGCTTGTTAATAATATGCTTCATAAGATATTAACAAATTTAAGAACTTTAATCAAGACATAATGGGATTTCACCCAATCCATAAAATAGATAATGTCTTGAATACCTTCTAGGTTAGAACTATATTGAGTGTATCCATGACACACACAATTTTCTAACCTTGATAGATTTTGGAGGTAGAGCAATTAAAGTTATCAGAAATCAAACAATGTGAATATAGTTTGTTTCAACACATTAGACATACCATAATGATGTGGTGTTCTATGAGTATTGGAATTATGAGACTACATCAGAATTCATTACATAACTTAATTCTCTTAGGATCAAATACTTGTCAATTAGGTCAAGCCAAATTGAATACATAGTATTTTAAAACCAAGTGCATGATATAACGTATATTTCTTTGAATAGTTCAAGAACTCTATGTTCATGTGTTTGCAAGAAAATAGAACATGCAGTATACGTTATAAGTCTTTGAATAATTCAAGGGTCTTCAGTTATGTCATAAAACCAAGAACATTAGAGTTTATACTTACTTTTATGTTATGAGTCATTGATTAATTCATGGCCTTTATAATTATGTCTTAACAAGCAAACATAATTATACTAACTAAAGTAATTATGAACGCAAACTCTTGAGTTCAATAATAATTTCAAGTTAGTTTCATACTTCATAATTATGATTATATAATTAACCATGACTATATTGACTAAAACATGTAGTCAATGAGTTGAAGTAGCTTAATATTATATATTGACCTTTAAATGTAACAGGGCAACAAATATCTTATGTGTTAAAGTCCTAGTAGAATTATTAGTTTTCTTACTTTGCGGTCAAGAGAAACCAATAATCATATTGTTATATGTTTTTCCTTGCACACACTTAAGATTTCTCCCACTTGTGTACGACACAACATTATCTAATGTAGACAAACAATACGACAAGCGCTTGATTGTATAAACAATATGACAGTGTCATAGATATTACAAGTAGATTTTGAACCATAACGTTTAATAAGGAATTGTGAATTATTATTCTATAAATAATGTTTCAGAAAGCAACATCAGAAAGGCAACTTGTTATCTAATAAAATAAAATGCAATCTTCCTTAAAACTATGGTTGTTCATATTTGGAAAGTAATGTATTATTTCAAGCAAGCTAAAAATAATATGGGTAACTAACAAGGAATAAATCTTGTAGCTCCCACTGAATTTGACAACATTACATGAATGTCTTTTCAGTAATAAAATGCAAGGTTCCCACTGGATTTGTCAACATTGAAAGTGTTATATCACTAGTATAAAGCAAATAGCGATTTATTTACTTTCATACTCTCTTAGAATGCCTACAAGTAGCAATGTACTTAGTTATTGAACATAGTATATGAAGTTCAACTTATGTAAATGAGGGACTAGCCATTCATGCTATCATTAACTTGAACATTTTAGCATGCAGTTCCTCTTTAATCGGTTTGCCTAGCCACAAAGGTGTTTAGCACTATAAGGAATGAAGTGAGTCCAAGAAAAAAAAATACCTAGAAGACATTCTAGTAATTTTTTTTACTCGTTGCGGTTTATTGAGAATTCCTCTTATTAACATTTAAAACTCATACATCGTCTTGACAAGTGCAAGATGTCATTATTTTGGTAGCTATAAACAAAATGTTCTCTAGCTACATAAAATATTTTATCTTTCAATTATTTCATAACCGAAAAAGGGTAATAAAAGATTGTAAATGAGTTTAAATATAATGAGAAAATTTCAATTGTAACCCTATCTTAGTTTTGTCAAGCAAGGAGAAGAGATAGGAGTAAGTCTCACTCTTACCAGGAAAAGAGACTATGTTTGTCTTTTTAAGAAAACAAACTTTCGTTTGCGAATTATGTTGCAATAACACATTTAATCAGAACATAGAAAGTTCAATTTTAGTATTTATGATAATTAAATTCTTAAAAGAATTAACTATCCAATTAATTACTAATAAGACTAAGATCCTACTTGACCTCCTACTTATTACCGAAGGTCTGACCAGCGTGTAAACAAGTAGGGCAAGAGGTAAGCGACGTATATTAATTGCATTGAAATGCAACTCTTAGATTTATGAGACACATGACATTAGTAACACCTATAGTAATGTCATGTACATATCTTTTCTCATCTTATGCCTCAGGTCCAAGGTCTGACCAAGCATACGCGATTTAAGTCAAACAAATAAGAACATGCAAAAATTGACATAGATCTGACATATAGAAATTTTTTTCCATGGGTTGGAAAGGCCCTAAGGTCTTACCAAAGAGGTCAAACCAAATGCACTTGTTATTAGTTTGGCTGGCATAGACTTAAAATTTCACATAGGGGTATACACATAAGTTTATAAAACATGTGTCAAAACGTGTACAAAAAAGCATGCAAAGCATCTTTGTAGCACAAGTTACGAAAAACATTTTGTTAACTTAGTTTTTAGATGTGCTAATATCACGGGAAAACATTAAAAATTGACCAAACCCGATATTGTACTCTAGCATGTGTTCGAAGACACAAGTTCTTCTAATATTTGCCTCATATGCCGAAGCATGTAGTGGCGTGGGAAAAGATTAAAGTTTAATTAAACCCTAGAAAACCATTAAAGCCATGGTCAATAAAGCCATGGTCAGTGATTCATCATTGATAAAAGCATAAAAACTTTAAATTTTCAAGAAAATAAGTTTCATAATTTAATGTCCGTATTTATTTGACCAAAAACAAGTTTTACAAATAACACATAGTAGGTCACTAGAAGTTAATAATTATGTGTGTAATTTAACATACAAAATTAAATCAATTTTCAAGTTTAACTTATCGCCGGATTCTTTGATTATATTTTCCATACCTTGATAAGTTTTACAAGAATCTTGATTTAAATAAAACACGTTTCACTTTAAGTATTAGCCATTTATGATTTCAAAAATTCTTTTGCATATGGTATCAAGTCACATGGAATATAACACATAAGCACATAAATAGACAGAAAGAGGAGATAAGGTGAAGACAGACTCTATCTCGAAAGCAGTAAATCGTATAATACTCTGAGTTCTCAAAACGAGTCTTCCCCAAACGGAGAACAAAAAGACTCTCACTAGGTTTTCAGCTTAATACCTAGATCGCCACATGCATCATATATTATGATTGCGTTGGTCTTAAGGCCAAAAAAAGAAAAGAACATAAAAACTAAAAACTTAATTAACTTTTAAATGTAGATCTATTCGTTTTCAATCTTTATTTACTACTAATAATTATCAAGATTCTAGGTTTTATTTATACTTTATGGCAAGAATTTCATATTATTGCCATAATTTTCGGTCAAAACAATAAATAAAAGAGTTTCCTAAGCGGATCTAGCATTTTTTATTTAGTGTGTAACCCATAACACCAAACGAGGTTGACTCGTGATGCCATTGTTGGGATTTTAGAACTAGGTAAACCATTTACTACGAGTACATAGCGGATGGATCTAGTTTGATAGCAAGAATTAACATATATATTAAAATAAGAAACACTAACCTTTGTTTAATGACAAAAGTCAATTAAACAAGAATCTTGATCTTGAAATCTTGAGTGATTAAATTATCACCTCTATAGTTGCATACACAACACGTCAAACAAGTACGCAACAATGCTAGTCGTAACTTCACGAGCTCCAAACACCAATAGTGTATGCTTCTTTTACTTGAACCGAAAACCAAACAACCCTTGTATGTAGAA
>BQNB010082182.1:0-17103 GCA_026074375.1 Tanacetum coccineum | reverse complement strand
AAAGTGTGTTATCTACCATTCCCATTTTGTATGCATGTTTAATAAGAAAAGCTTTTAATCTATCATACCAAGCTTTGGGTGTTTGTTTAAGACCGTATAAAGCCTTCTTAAGTTTATAAACATGATCCGGTTTTTCAAAGTCAATGAATCCTGGAGGTTGTGCCGCGTATACCTCTTTTTTTAGGTAAAGGGTTTCCCTAATAAATTTTATTACACCAAAAAACATTTAAGTACAAGGGATGAGGGTGATTCCCACGTATCTGCCCGTTACATGGACAAAGCTACTTCCACGTATACCTCCTCATTGATAAAACCGTGCAGGAATGCACTTTTTACATCCATTTGGAATAGCTTAAAATCAAAAGCACAAGCATATGCTAATAATATCCTAATTGACTCAAGTCTAGCAACTGGGGCATAAGTTTCATCACAATCGATGCCCTCTTGTTGATTATAGCCTTGAGCAACTAACCTAGCCTTATTTCAAGAAACAATACCGTTCTCGTTTAACTTATTTCTAAACATCCACTTAGTTCCTATGATTGTCATATTCCTAGGTTATGGAACTAACTTCCAAACATCATTAGCAATGAATTGATTTAATTCTTCTTGCATGGTGACTTCCCAACTATCACCCGTTAAGGCTTTATTCACATTCTTAGGTTCTATAGATATAAAACAAAAAAAAGTTACTTTGGTTTTGGGCTTGTGACCTAAGGGTTCTTTGGTTAAGGTTTCCTATGAAATTTTCCAATGAATGGTTCCTAGATTCCTTAATATTGACTATTTCATCAATCTCTAAAGTTTCATCCTCAATATCATTTTCTAGGTTTTTCTTTTCGGTAACCTTAATTTCTTCTTCTATATCTAAGTCATCATCCACCAAGGGTGATGACTTAGAGGGTGGAGGAGTTTCATCGAATGTCACATTGAGTGATTCTTCGACTTTCCTAGTAGGTTTGTTAAGGATGATGTAGGCTTTACTATTTTGCGAGTAACCTAAAAAGATACCTTCGTATTAAGCATATAGATCTTGAGTAAGGTAGTCTTTAGTGTTCAAAATAAAGCACTTGCTTCCAAACACTCTAAAATTATCAAGAGTAGTTCTTAACTCTCAGAGTTCATAAGTGTTTTTCCTATGGATGTCTTAATTTATTTTCGGTTAAGAATGTAGTTGAAGTATATTCGGAGTTACACCAAAACTTTTGTGGTAACGATTGCTCATTCAACATAGTCATACTCATTTCTTGAAGTGTCCTATTTTTCCTTTCGACCACGCAATTTAATTGAGGAGTACGTGGATCCGAGAAGTTATATGTAATACCATTGGCATTATAAAATTCTCCAAATTGCACCGCATTATCAAATTCCCTTCTGTGGTCGGTTCTTTGACACTATAGTACATCCTAATTGGTTTTGAATTTTCTTACTAAATATTTTGAATTGATCGAAGGCTTCGGTTTTGTCCTTAAGGAATCTAGTCCAGGTATACCTAGAGTAGTCATCTACTATGACTAAGGTGTAGCGGTTTCCTTCGTTACTCCGTACGGCGGATAGACCGAAGATATCCATATGAAGGAGTTCTAAGCATCTAGTTGTTGAGACTATATTCTTAGCCTTATGACTAGCGTGAGCTTGCTTTCCAATTTTGCAAGCATCACAGATTTGTTGATCAAACTTAAGCTTAGGTAAGTTTCTAACTAAATCCTTAGATGCAAACCATTGAATGAGACACATATTTGCGTGACATAATCTCCTATGCCACAACGTGGAATTCTCATCAATCGTTGCTAGACAAATTTGGTCTTTAGGCTTATTTCCTAATTTCATCTCATGTAAGCCTTTATTCCTAATACCTTTCTATGACCTTACCATCACTTAGTGATTTCACTATCATGTTCAGAGAAAGTTCCTCTACACTTATTATCACATATTTGTCCTATACTTAACAAGTTAAATCTTAAATTATCTACATGTTCTACATTATCTATTTTGAGAGAGTCATTCGAGATCGTACCTTTGCCAATGATGTTACCGCGAAGATTGCTACCAAAAATAACATTACCTCCATTGTATACCTTGTAGCTTGAGAAAAGCTTTCTGTGTTATGAAAGTCTCAAGGTGCACTAAGGCGACAGGGGGTCAATGAGGGCCTTGAGTCGTGGCGCATATCCATTGGCGCGGGATTCATTAATATGAGTCGCACTAATAACAAATGTGTTTATGTCCCAATTTTTTTATGTCACACTTTTATGCGGATTGAATAAAACAAAATAAAATTTGAGATACTTAATAGTTAATACATCTAACAAAGCTCACATTTAAACCAAAAATATCAAGCAAGCAAGTGAAGCAACGTATCAATATTCAAGCATAATGCCACATTATCATGATAATATTTCATAAAGAAACTACTTGATGAAACAAATTAAGAGACTTCAATCTAAGTCAGCTAATTCCCTTCGTCTCATCATCTTCAAATGTCGTATCGGCTGTTCTGATTTCTGATCAGATGCATCCTCCTTGACATCTTCTTCTTTAGTTTAACTATTCTCTAAAACCACAACGTCATCATCTTCATCCAAAGGTTTTGTCTAGAACTAGACCCTCCCCTTTCCCTTCCCCTTAAGCTTGAACTAGCATAACCATCACTGGATCTAAGATTATAGTTTGACTCATCTACGTGGCTTTGACCCTTCTTAGTCGTTGAGACTATATTCTTAGCCTTGTGACTAGCATGAGCTTGTTTTATAATTTTGCAAGCATCACATAAGTGTTGATCAAACTAAAGCTTAGGTAAGTTTCTAACTAATTCCTTAGATGCTAATGATTGAATGAGATGCATATTTGCATGACCTAATCTCCTATGCCACAACGTGGACTTTTCTTTAATCGTTGCTAGACAAATTTGGTCTTTAGGCTTATTTCCTAATTACATCACATATAAGCCTTTCTTCTTAATACCTCTACCTGTGACCTTACCATCCTTAATGATTTCACTATCATGTTCAGAGAAAGTTACTCTACACTTATTATCACATATTTGTCCTATATTTATCTATTTTGAGAGAGTCATTCGAGATCGTACCTTTGCCAATGATATTTCCGCGAAGATTTCTACCAAAAATAACATTACCTCCGTTGTATGCCTTGTAGCTTGAGAAGAGCTTTCGGTTACCCGTCATGTGTTTGGAGCATCCTTTATCCTTTATCCACTCATCAGGTTCCAAGTCGACTCCAAGGCATATCTATTTATATAAGGCAACACCTCAAACATTTGGTCCCTAATATCTCATGGGTCTAAATTTGTTAGTACTAAACATCCCTTGCATTTGATGCCATTGGTTGGGATGTGGAAGTGGAAGACACATTTCCCATGGCATGTAACTTTGATGTGGGAAGTTGTTCTAAGTTACAGGAAAGCCACGAGTTTGATTTTGTTGACCAACATTTCTTTTTGGTTGCGGTGTTTTAGGACGATAATAATTATTTGTGACTCTTCTAGGTGGTGGAGTTTTTGATCTAAAATTAGGTTTTGAAAATCCAACTCCAGGCTTAGACAATGGCTATAGAATGTATTTTAACTTCATTAATCACTATACGGAAACCTTAACATTGTTATTCTATTATGTGTTTTGTCTAGGACCCAAATATGATTTTGAAAAGACACACTTTTCTCATCTCAGTGTGGTTTTCTATGGCGTCTCATATTTACTTTGGGGGCCCCTGCCACATTAAGGGGCCACCTTATTTCTCAAACTCAGTGCATAACTCCTTTTTAGTAGATCTAAAAATGATATCATTAACATATACTTGAACTAGTAGAATATCACTTTTAACTCTTTTAATGAACAAAGTCTTATCTATTTGACATCTCTGAAATCCATTGTCTAATGAATAGGTAGATAAAGTCTCATACCAAGCTCTAGGAGCTTGATGTAGACTATATAATGCCTTTTCTACCTTATAAACTCTGTTCGTGAACTCTGGATTTTCAAACCCTGGAGGTTGACAGACATAAACTTTCTCTTTAATCTTGCCATACAGAAATGCACTCTTCACATCCATCTGGTATACTAGAAAGTCTTTGAATAAGGCATGGGCTAAGAACAGCCTAATTACTTCAATCCTAGAAACTGGAGCAAAAACCTCATCATAATCTATTCCCTATTCTTGAGTGTAACCCTGTGTAACCAACCTTGCCTTATTTCTAATCATAATACCTCTTTCATCTTTCTTGTTCCTGTACACCCATTTAGTACCAATGGCTCTTTTTCCATGTGGTAAATCCACCAAGTTCCAAACCTATTGTAACTTGAACTGCAGAAGCTCTTCTTGTATAGCTTCTATCCAGCTTGGATCTTTTAATGCTTGGATTACCTTTTTGGGCTCTTGGGATAGGAAACAAGAAAACAAACAAGTATGAAGGTCTTCATGAGTTTTCCCTTCATAAACAACACTAATAAACCCTTGTTCATTTGTAGTCTTTATCATTCTCCTTATATGTAAACCAGACTGCACATCACCAATCACATGATCAAGTAAATGATCTTTATGGATTCTTGTATTTGGAGTAGAAGGAACTAGATATGTGGTAGTAATGTTGCTCATATATTTTTTTGTTTCATCACCAAAGAAATTAGCATGTGTGGCTCCAAGTGGAGCAGTAGTAATTGTTGGACTAATAGTATTAATATTTAGACTACCAGTATTAACATTTGTACTGGCAGTATTAATACTTGGCCTAGTAGTATTAATACTTGGCCTAGCAGTATTAACATCTTGAGTACTATTTTTAGGTCTCTCTTGATCATCAATTCTACTTTCTTTATTTACACTTTCATCATCCTTCTTTTCAGCATCACTAGAAGGTTGTGGTTCATCATTACTAGCATTCTTTAAAGAAGAATCAAATAGTGAACCATCTTTCCATAGTGGCATCAAAATGTAGTCTTGGCTAGATCCCGTCTACTTGCTAGAATGACCTATACCAATACTTTCTTTTGTACCTACAAGATCATTAGAGTTTGTACCTGCAACAACTGGCACATAATTCATTGATTTTGTTAGAACATCAATATCAAACAGCCACTTTGGTCCATTACCTGCAATAATAGGCTTATCCTCCAAGAACCTAATATGCAAGTTTTCTTCTACTTTCCTAGTTCTAATGTTGTATACCCTAAAAGCCTTACTATTCAATGAGTATCCAACAAAGAATCCTTCATCTGACTTTCCATCAAACTTGCCTAAATAATCTAAGGTATTAAGAATGGTAACATGACACCCAAATGGTCTCATGAAGCTTAGAACAGGTGTTCTACCTCTAAACAGTTCGTAAGGGGTCTTGTTATGAGGCTTAACTACTAATACCCTATTATGCACATAGCAAGCAGTATTAACTGCTTCAGTCCAAAATGTAGTAGGTAACTTAGAGTCAGCTAACATGGTTCTAGCAGCCTCAATTAGTGTCCTATTTCTCCTCTCAGTAACACCATTTTGCAAAGGGGTTTTGGCTACACTAACTTCCCTCTTATTTGAAAAGCAATCTCGTTGATTTCCTTGAAATTGATATAACATTTGTCTCATAATTGCATTACAATGAAAAGCTTGAAAGCGATACAACGAGATTTGATCATTTGTATGTAAGTAGAAATCCATGAATGAAATCTTGTCAATTTAGACTCCAATGCACATCAGGTAATCCAAGCATCTAATTCACCTAAGAAAAACATGCTTAAAACAGTCAACATAAAGTTGGTGAGTTCATAGGTTTCTGTAAATATAATTGTTGAACCACAGTTCTATAAAGTATGTATGACCATTTAAATCCTTAAATGTCCTTCCAAAATGTATGTATGATTTTTAGAAATAATAGAATTGTAAAAATATGCATGACCATTTCAATCCCCAAATAGTCACAAAATGTACGTATGAAAGTTGGACCACAAATGTCCAAAGTATGTATTGCCACTTTATTCAAGGCAACATAAATGTTCAAGTGTGTATAAAACCATGATTACCATTACTCTATGTTCATGAACTGTGATGTAGACTTGTATATATGCCACTTTATTCAAGGCATAGTAAGAGTATACCCATCATAGGTGTTCCCTCCAAGAACACCCGGGCAGTAATAAAAGAATATATACCCATCGTGGGTGTTCCCTCCAAGAACACCCGGGTAGTAATAAAATAATATGTACCCATCATAGGTGTCCCCTCCAAGGACACCCGGGCATTTCTGAACATAATATGTGTATGTGATTGTTGGCCCCTCAAGCGCCAATCCCATCGTAATCCGACATGGTATAACGTTCGTTCCCAGTGATAGCTAGTCACCCGAACAGGGATTGTCAATCCCAAATAGATCAATTTCATAACATTCGCGCTTACCCTCCAAGTGATTTACAGTTCATGCAACCTAAGCTAATCCGTAATCATAAAAGTATAGTATGTGTTTATGTTCTAAAAATTAAACCAAGTATTGTATCTCCTTGCGAGATATATAAATGAGTATGTAAACCAAACAGGTAATCAACCATGTAAATGCATTTGTAAACAAGCATGTTCTCACCTAAAAAATATATGTAAAACATGTAAAATGTGGGGTTATGAACTCACCTTGATGTTGTAGAATGATTGGCACAACGACACTTATTAAGCACAGCATAAATAGAAAAATGGAACGGCTCGATCAAGAAGTTGCGGTTTATCTTAACGACTAAGTCCCACTAGCCTAGAGTAATGTATCTGGGTTTTCTGATATATGGTTACATCAACGCGACGCATTGATAACGGATTTAGATCTCAAGTTGTAATGGTTTGGTGGTTGGGTAAATAAAGTAAATCGAAATGTAAACGAAAAGTATGTAATATATTCTGTATATATTACATATGAAAAATGAACAAGTATATAATTCGTACCGTGAATTATATAACGAAGATAGACAATCCAAAGATTTATGTGAAGTATATAATACTTTACAGGTATTATATAAGGAACGTGAGAAAATAATTAAAACAAAATATTTCGACACCAATTTAATTAATAAAAAGTCCTTGCATAAAAGTAGACACACGTCTTAGTTTCATGAATTAAACAACCGATGTTTGTAAAGCTTTTACAAAAGTTATGATTTTACCTTCTCGTCGGGAATTTATAAAATAATATTTTTTAAATTAATCTTTCGTCATATTGACGGCTCGTAGCTAAAATCGTTGTCTCATTTGTAAAAGTATAATTCTTATTCGTTGTCGAGTTATTGTACAGTTATAATTTAATATATCTTTAAAATATAACTTAGTCCAGTTTTACCGGGTTTCTAAAATAATAGAGGTTTAGTAAATCATTACTAAGTAAAGAAATTTATATAAATTTCGTCATGACATTTTCATTTATATAACATTTCCCATATTTGTAGAATCTAATGTTTTCTCTTAAACAATATATGTTGCAATTATTCGCGTTTCAATATTTCAAACACCCATCTGTTTTAGATATAATATACATATATGTTATTATATCTAAACTAAACAAAATAATAAATATCATATTTATTTAACCATTTTAAACCACCAATATATATATATGGTTTATATTTATAAAATCTTTCATTGTATTTATTAGTCGATTCTTTTATAAACCAAACGAAACCTCATTGGTTTTTCTGCTAAACCAAACGCACCTATTTCTGCTAAACCAACCAAACAGGCCCTTTTGTTGTCTTCTCTAAACCCAAACGCACCCCTTGGTGCTTATTTCAAACCCAAACACACTCCCTGTGTGTTTTTGTTATCCCAAACATACCCTAATTGATTTTCTGCTCAACCAAACACACCCCTTGTGCAATTCTGCTATCCTAAACGCCCCTGTTTGTGTTAATCTGCCAAACCAAACACCCTCTTAGGTGTTAACCACTATCCCAAACGCACCCTTATTCCATTTCTGTTAACCCAAGCGCACTGATTCGTGGATTAGTACGTATATATATAATAACTCAAATGCAAGTCTCAACCGAATGCCCTTAACCAAGGCAAAAGGTCAAAATCTACACAAAGAGATTAAATATATAAGAATCAATAATAAAAAGATTCCGGAAGAGATATTCCCGGGTCGTATGTCCCAACGAGGCTGCAATTGAAAATTATCCTGGTTTGATGAGAAATTGAATGATGGAGAATATATGATATGATGGAAACACTGATATAATTATTTCTGTTAAACCAAACACACCCTTTGTTGTCTTCTCTTAACCCAAACGCTACCCTAATCTACAATCTGCAAAACCAAACACCCATGTTTGTTAATCTGCTATACCAAACACCCCCTATTGGGTTTCCTACACAACCAAACATGCCTTTATGTTGTGTCGGTTAAGCCAAACGCACCCTATTCGGTATCGTAACAACCAAACAGCCCCTTCGGCTGTTAAACCCGCAACCAAACGCACCTACGGTGGTGGCTGCCACCCAACCGCACCCCATGGTGGTGGCTGCCACCCTTTTGGCCGGCAAAACAACCCGACCTACCTTATGTCGGGGCTGACCCGGACCTGAACGCACCCCTCGGTGCTTACTATAGTGGCAGCAGCCCACCAAACCCACCCCATGGTGGTGGCTGCCCCACCAAACGCACCCTCGTGGTGCTTAGGAATAATCAAACGCACCCTTGATGGTGCTACTACCACAATCGACGCACCCTTTTTGGTGTAAACATCAAACCGAACGCACCTATGGTGCGGTGGTGGTGAGGTGTGGGGCCGTGATGGTGGTGTGGTGATAATGGCGTGGTGATGGTGATGATAATGATGGTGGTGGTGTTGGGGCTGCCGTGGGGCAGCAGCCGAAGAGAGAGGGGGGCGGCGGCTGAGTGGTGGTGGAGGGGTGGAGGCGCGAGTGGGGGCGAGTGGCATAGGGGATCGGGTAGATCGGGTAATGAGAACCATTTTTGGTTTTGGCCGGAACACTCGCCGGAAAAGTTTTCCGGCGACGGCGGCGTGGTGGTCGGCGGCGGTGGCCGGAGGTGGGAGGGGGAGAGCATATTAATATGTGTGTGTGTTATTTTTGTTCAAATGAACAAATGATATATAATTTCTATTTATATATAAAACTTAAAATTGAAGGTGACAAGTATTAATATGTTGGAGGGTGAATTTATAAATATTTCACAGGGACCAAAAGTGTAAATTTTGGTAAATAATGGTTCGGGACTCGTTTGAGCCGCTTAACGGATGAATTAAAATACGAAACTTGCGCCATTGCGTTCGGAATCATTTTTCCGATAAAAATGAGTATTTACTTGATAATATTTCATAAATATTTTTATAACATTTATAAAAATATTTGTTACTTATTTTGTGACCCGGCTATGCCTTGACCGAAATTAAAAATGAATGTCAACTCGAACATTCGCGTTATCAACAAACGCTTTTGAAATAGAATGTTAGATGATTTTATTTAATATTTTTATTAAATAAATAGTGATAATTAAAAATAAATTTAATTATTTTTGTGTCGGTACACGTTGTGTGCAGTTTCAAAACTTTGCGGAGCTGTTTTAGCCCTCTTCTGCTTGTTTTCAAGTCTCGGGTAAAACTAAAAAGTTGTCTGAAATATCGTTTTACATCAAATTGCTTTAGGGTCCGAATCGTGAAAACGTGATTTAGTGGTTCGTTTTTGATAAATCAACTATGAATTAATATATATCCTTTTTCGTTTTCGAATCAAATAAGTTAAAAATAACTTTGTACTCGAGGTGTGTAATAATAAATACGATTTATTATTGAAATATGTTCCGAAAATTTTACCAGGTATGCGGTAATCATTTTTATGTGACAATGAAAGACCAAAAGTCAAAAATCAAGTCAGACTCGAAACGTCCAAGGTTAAAATAGTCCTTTAAAATTTCGAGAATTCCTGGATGTTACAAAAATCTTAAGTGATCTTGGCTCCTGATACCAATTATGGAAACTAGAAGGGGGGTTGAATAGTTTACAGGTTCGTTTTACGTTTTAAGAATTAACGTTCAAAATAATTACATTCAAGTTGTATTTTTAACTAATTCACAATATGAACACACAATATAACAATCTAAACTAAAGCTAAATAAAAATAACAATAATATGAAGAGATAAGGAAAGGAACAATCAAATCAAGAAGCCAAGATTTTATAGTGGTTCGGCTATAAAGCACCTCTTCGCCCTACTCCACTCCCCGAGTATCCTACTCGAGATTTCACTATGTCAACAAGCTCCCTTTAGGCGGAGAAGACCATTTACACGTCGCTTATGTTATTTTCCGACACTAAGCTAAATGTCGAGTCCTAATTTTATCTAGAACCAATCTACCACTTCACAATCAATACACAATCACTAGATCTACACTATCGGATTTACATACAATCTGAATCACACAAATACAAAAGATAATTACAATAGAGATTTGGTACTTTAGAAGAAAGAGGAGTGATCTCTAAATAACAATTCGTTTCTTTGACGAATACGATTGTTTTTCTCTTACACTTGAATGAGAGGGAAGAGATGAGAAGAAGAGATTAGATCATTTGAAACAAGATCTAAGAATGTTAGTGATCAAGAGATTTATAGAGAGAAAGTTATTTGAAAATTTCGTGCAAAGAGGTCTGATTTTCTGCAAGGAATAGAGCAGTATTTATATGTAGGAAAATCCAACGGTCACTGGTGGCGGTCCAAGATATATAAGGGGGCCGCCAGGCCTATAAGGGGGCTCCCAGTAGACCACACTCTTTTTTTTGTCTTTTTGTGAGGAAGGTTGTATCTGGTATTGAACCTTCTATTTTTTTTTGGGGGGGGGGGGGGGGGGAATTTGATTTGAATTTTAAGTTTTTAATAAAACTTTTCTTTTAATTAAAAAATATTTTGTATAATTATTTTTGTGAAATTCTTTTGTAAAAATGTAATGGATAAGAGAAAAAAAAAATTGATCACTAATCATGCTTATTGATTTGTTTGTTCATACCTTAAGTGATTACTAATCCTAGAAATGGAATTTTCCGATTAATAATTTGTAAACGTTTAATTTTATCGTAAACGTTTTTACATTTTGTTATTATCAAAACATTGAGAGGTTAAAAAATATATATAACATTTTTAGACATTATTTGTATTAACAATATCGCCATCATCATCTTCCACCTCAGCCTCCTCTTTCTCCAAGTCAACATCCTGTTCACAAATATTGGAAAATTCATTAGTATCGGGAAAAATAGGAAAGTTGTAACACTCCCTTATTTGACATATAGCAGCGGAGGCTAAATTGGGGTATTACTTTATGAATTAACAGTCATAATGAAAACGACTCAAAAGAGACGTTTTAGAAAATTTAGTTATCATTCAATAATATATTAGAGTTTTACAAAGGAGGTCCCAAAATACATTTGAAAACATAAAGGTTGAATGATAATGATAAGAGGTTTGGACGTCCTCAAGTCCAATGCCAATCTCTGTGCCATATGTTGCTCATTTACCTAGATAAACAATGCTAAACAAGGTCAACACAAAAGGTTGAGTGAAATAAGGTTTGAATGATATTGGTTGATACAGTTCAATGTAAATGGTACTAAATTGCAATGAATTACATTTTCATGGTAAACAAAACGAATACAATTATCATGGTAAACAATATTATATTATTGCACTAAGCTCATGACACCGAAGCCTTAAGTAAATGTTATTCATAAGTTGTTGCCCCAAGCGGGTGCTTTGCCAAACACCCGGAGTTCCTCAAATGAAATGCTTCCGCTGGCCATGTATGTACCAGAACCTGGACGGGGAAGTTCAGTCCCAATAGATCTATTCACGACATTCGCGCTTACTTCGTAAAGTAGTTAACGGTTCATGATAGTGGGGCCTTTTGGTAAATAGATGTAACTTAGGCAATAATATATCTAGATAGCATACAGTTGAAAAATACTTGTATTCATGGTTTATAGCATGTATCCCCCCACGGAGTTTAGAAAACATGTAAAGGTGGGACTAGGAACTCACCTTGACAGGGAAATCTGATTGATGGCAAAAGTGACTTAATTGGAAATAAACGGCCTCGTCATGCAACCTGGGGCAATATGTTAAGTCTTAGTTGTATTGTTTCAAAACTTTATTTCATAAAGTTTAACGTAAATGATTTTGGTTTATTAGTTTGTGAAAACATCGTATTACTGTTCGGGCTATCATAATCCAGAGGTCATGCAGTAAACGTTTGAGGAGCTATGACACTTTAAATCCTAAATCCAACAACTCGTCAAAACGTCTACCCAAATGAAAGCTCCTTACATGAAATTCCCTAGTAACGTGATACGTTATAGTTTAAATGATAGGATTTTTATCTTTTTAAGTTTCTTCAAAAGCCAGTGGATGATATATTATGTTAAATATATAACATAATTATTTTATAGTGTTTCGATCGACGAATGATAACGACAAATGTGTCGGGCTTTAATAAAATCGAGTCTTATAATATTTAAATATATTTTTACATTTTATACCCTCGAGAATTTAAAAATGACAATATATACCCTTGGTGTAATAAATTTTACAAAATTAATCCCTTTCTATATATCTTTAAACATTTAAACACTTAACTTTGAAATATGGAAAAATAAACCCCTGTAGTTTAACTTTAGAATAATTACATTTTTTGCCTGAAAGTTTAATAATTTCCAATTTTATAATATATACCCCCCATGCACAAATCGATTTGCATTTCTAGTCTAAAATCCATATACTTTATATTTTTGAATCCGATTTCATTTTATAGCATATATCTTATCATAATAAGCTACAATAAGTTTGGTTTTATAGCTTAAACAAGCTTATAGCTTAAGAAATGAGCTTATGAGCTCGATAATTCCAAAAAAGGGTTCGTTTGGTTTTAAAATCATAACCCGATGGGTTAGAGCTTTTAAGGCTTGTTTTAAAGTTTATAAAAATGACATACTAGCTTATAGGAATAGCTTTAGGACTAGCTTATGGCTTTAACCTTATAGTATTTTTGTAAAGAGCTTTTAGGGTTTTATAAGGACGTGTTTGGTTTAGGAAAACCAAACGTGAAAGCTTGGGGTTTTAAGGCTTATTTCACATGATCTTAAAGATGAACAAGAGTTTATATATGATCCTAAATGTAACGAGAGCTTATAGAACGAGTGTAAGAACTTAGTAGTGCACAAAATAGGTTGAAAATGATTAAATGTAACCCGAAAACCTTAGGAGATGAATCAAGAACTCTTCCTCTTTAACCCTTGGCTTTGAAATAGCTTTTACTTCTTCCTTAGCTCTTCTAGGATTCGACTACTACATGATTTGAGTATTGTGTTTGATTTTGTGGTGAGTTTAAAGTGTGGAGGGGTCTCGGCTTTATAAAGGGATAAATGGATTTGAGCGTAAGGTTTTAGAGTGGAGTAGTGGTAAAGGGTGTGAAGTAGTGGCCAAGCTAACTATGAGTGACTCATGGGAGCTATAGACAAGCATTGAGAGTTGGTGAGGGGCTTGGTTTGCAAAGGAGGTGACGATAGGGGTTTTACTTGATGAGAAAGGGTGTGACGAGGGTGGTAGGGTGCTAGGGTGGTGACAAGGAGGTGGTGATCGTGGCTAGCAAGGTGGTGAGTCACGGTGGTGCTTGGTGTGACTTTAGTTCGAGCTAGTGTCAAGGTTTTTAGGGTTTTTAGTTTTAGGGTTAGGACGAATTAAGGTTTTAGATTTAGGGTTTCAGATTAGTGGTTTAGGAGGGAAAATGGTTTAAATGTCTTGCAATGGAGCTTTGTACCTCGGGCTTGAAAGGTTGTACGAAATGCCTTAGAAAAATGGAGGGAAAATGCTAAATTTGAATTCCATGCATAATCAGTTGGTACTTTGTGCTTTAAAGTGTTGTACTAGGGTTTTGGAGGGAAATATATTCTAATATTATACATTAGTAACTTGTACACATGCCTTATAAGCTTAAACGAGTTGTACATTGGTTTGTATGGAAAAACTTATACATAATCGGGGTTTTGATATAAACGTTAACGTTTAAAGTCCGTTTTGATATAACGTTATGGAAAGTATGTTAAATAGATAATGTATGGTAAAAATGGAGTTTAAACATATTGCTTGACATATTATAACGTTTACTTGCTATAAACGATGATGAAATTTGCATTGGTAGGTTGCGTGAGCTTGTTTACTTTTGTAATATAAGTTACGTTACATTATTGATGGAATAAAGCAAAAATCTTTCTATGAAAATAGTTGCATCTAATTTAATAGATGGAAATTACACTGAGGAAAATTGCATCTAAGTTAATAGTTGGATAATTACATTGATGAAAATTATGGGTTGTTATAGTCTCCCAACCTTAAAGAAATATCATCTCGAGATTTAGTTGGATGATGGAGTGATGTTTGGAAATAGATGTGGATACTTGGCACGAATTTGATCTTCGCGTTCCCAAGTGAATTCTGGTCCTCTTTTAGAGTTCCATCTTACTTTGACTATAGGGGTATGACTTTGTTTTAGTTGCTTGACTTCTCGATCCATAATTTCTATTGGTTCTTCCACAAAGTTAAGTTTGTCATCGAGCCGAAGCTCTTTCATTAGAATGAGGAGGGATTCGTCAGAAACGCATTTCTTTAGATTAGAAACGTAGAAGGTATTGTGGACATTTCTGAGTTCTTCAGGAAGCTTAAGTTTGTATGCCACTGGGCCGACCCTTTTAAGGATCTTAAATGGTCCAATGTACTAGGGGTTAAGCTTTCCTCGTTTTCCAAATCGGATGACACCTTTTCGAGGTGACACTTTCAACTTTCAAGTATTATCAACTCTGGGATATTCCTAAAGGTTTTAGCTTATTGATAAGTCAAGCGTGTTGTGGTAATAGATAGTTTATCCGATTAAGAAGTTTATTGAACTTTTGGAAAAGTTAGAGGGTCTATGATGCCGAGTGTCGTTTATTGGGCGAGCGAGGCTTGTGAAATACTTGTTAATGTGGTGTTGAATATTTGGCGGGAGCGAGCAGTTTATATTTGTGGGGTGTAAACGATTGGTGTTTGTCTTTGTTTATGAGACAGAATGTGGTTGACGTGTTTTTTAGGATACTTGGATAGGGTAGTGATATTTGCGTATATTGGATCGTTTTGAAGTTTAGTGGTATTCGGCTGGAGATGTGTCGGGTTTTGGGATGGTTGTTGGGTTGTTGGAGATGGTTTAGGATGGTTGGGCATGTGATAAGTTGGGGGGAGAGATATTCGGGGGGGGTGCAATGGGGGGGGAGGTAGGGACGGTGGGGGAGGGGAAGGGGTGGAGTGCGTGTAGGGGGGGGGGGGGTGAGGTGGGGTGGGGAGGGGGGGGTGGGGCGGGGGTTGGGTGGGGGCGGCGGGATGTAGTGGCCAGGGTAGTGGGGTGGCTGGAGGGGGGGGGGGGGGGGGGGGGGGTGGTGGGTGGGGGGGGGGGGGAAAAGGGGGGGAGGGTCGGACGTTTGTTAGGGGGGAGAGGGGGGTGGGGAGGACGGAGGGGAGGGGGGGGGGGGGTGGGAAGATGGGGGGTGGGTTGGGGGGGGGGGAGGTGGGAGTGGGGCTGGGGGGGAGGGCGGGGGGGAGATGGGGCGAGGTCATGTGGAGGTGGAGGGCGTTGGGGTTGGAGGGCGGGGGTGGGTGGTGGTGAGGGGGGGAGATGGGGGAGGGGGGGTAAGCTGGGGGATGAGTTGGGGGGGGGGGATGGTGGGGGGGAAAGGTGCGGGATGTGGTGGAGATGGGAGGGGGGGCGGGGGTGGGGGGGTGCGGGGGGGGCGGGGGGATCGGGGGGGGGGGGGAGGAGATTGGGGGGGGGGGTAGGGGGGGGGACATGGTGGGGGGGAGGGGTGTTGGGGGGGGAGTGAGGTGTTGGAGGGCGGGGTGTGGTGTGGGAAGAGAGAGGGAGCAGGGAGGCGGTGGAGGTGGCGATGGGTGTAGGTGGGGCGGGGATGTGGTGGGTGGGGAAAGGGGGGGCACGGGCAGGGATAGAGGGATGCGTGGGGAGGGGGTGGATGGGAGGATCGGGGGGTGTGGGAGAGAGGGAGGGGCGGAGTTGATGGGGCTTTGAAGGGAGGGGGGGGGGTTGGGGTTGGGGTCGATTATCTGGGGTGTGTGATAGTGGGGCGACAGGGGGATGGGTCCTGGGTGGAGGGGGGGTGGGAGTCGCGGGGAGGGTCGGCGCCATTTTGACAAACGTCAAACGCGTATCGTAGTAATATATAGTATATCCCGTTAGATAAGAAAATAACTTTAGGAAAAGTAATAGTCTATCTTCCGAGTGTCGTTTCCATGACGAGAGATGAATTAAAATCTATGTTAATGTTTTGAAGAAAAATTCTTGATTATCTTTTAAATTTTTTGGTTTTAAAACTATTTTAATACAAAGAAAATTATACTAATATTAATACAAGAATTATACTAAGCAATTAAACTAATAGAATTATGCTAAAATGATCTAAATAGACTTATAAGATGAAAATGCTTGCTAAGTGACGTGAAAAGTTCATTAAGTGTGAATTAAGGCTCATTAACGAATTAATTCTCATTAACGAATTAATTTCCTTATAAAAGAATTTTATCTCACAAAGTTGGTTTATTTTGATAAAAACCTCTTAAAAAGATATTAATTACTAGATGTGTAGTTTGACTATTTTTTCAGCTTTTGCCCTTTAAAACATTCAAACTACAAATCTAAATAATCGAAGATTATTAATCAATTAACCTTTTTCAAATCTACACTTAATTCCCAATTCACAATATCACTTTAACAAGCACTAATAAAACTACTCGCTACGCATAATAATCAAATAAACAAAGCTAAACATTTTAAACTAAGCTACACTAATGTATTGAAAAAATGATAGAAAAAGGACCGAATTGAAGAACCGTAAATAAACGATAACCACCCGATTTAATAAGCTAAAGAAAATAGTCAAATTCTTTTTAACTTACTAAATCCTTAAGCTCCGCGCCTCATAAGTTGACCGGTACCAAAAGTCAATAAAACATAACACTAAACTGTTAATATAAAAAATTATGACAATTCAACATTTGCAATTTCTATTAACTATTAGGCCCA
>BQNB010082181.1:0-29403 GCA_026074375.1 Tanacetum coccineum | reverse complement strand
TACTTTTACAAAAGTGGTGATATCGGCCACTTTATACAAAACTATATATCGTTGATTTTTATCCACATATCAATGAATAATTGATCCTTCAAAGTATTTCATCGGTTTAAGTTTACGAACCGACTATCAATCATCCTTCTCTTTTTTGATGCATTTTCTATTTTTCCATATTATTATTATTATTATTATTATTAAACATAATCCTCGGTGCAATTTCACCATCTTCACAATCATAATTCATCCGGATAATTTTTTCCTTTAACACTTCACTTCGGACATAATACATAATCGCGAAAGTATCAAAATATACGAGCTACATATTTTCCCATTGCATTGTGCAATTTCCTGACCTAACCAGAGATAGAAAATTTCACTTTGACACAGGAAATACAAAACTTTACGCAAAAGCAACTAGCAACTTTGATTAAGTAGGCTTAATCTACAGGGTAGGCAAAGGTGTAAAGGTGTAACGAAATAGACACATGGTGTGAAAAAGACAAGAATGGCTCAACAGGTTTTTCTAGAGGATCTTACTTTTATAGTGAGAGTAAGCAAAGCGTTACACGGGATTTAACTAACCAGGCTAGTTAATTTTACAATATTTAAGCTTTTTGGTGTATTCCTAGAAATTTACCAGTTAAAAATGTTTCTCTATCTAAGTCTATAGTACTCATCGTTGTGGTCTCGAGTGATATACCAAGCCAAGTTCTAAAGTCCACTACATCACCGACACACTCATGATTTTTGTGGAATTTATTAAACATTTTGGAAACAGAATAGGCTTAATTCTCAGAAAGGTAAAAAAAGGGTGAAAAAAAAAAAAAACAATTTTGACATTAAGGTGTTATATGCCAGGTCATGTAACGAGTAATTTTTACAAATTATATGCTAGAAAAAATTAAATTTAGCAGAAGTATTTAACATAACATATAATTTGGTAAAAAGAAAGGACAAGTAGGCGTTCTAATTCCTCCCACCCCCCTACTTAGATAATACAGACGTCATTGTTGTATAGATAAATAATTAAGAAAATGAAATAGAATAAGAACAGGAACTCCCCTGATATGTTCTCGGGATGATTCTTAATTATTGAGTTTCATAAGCAAAAGTGTTTCGACGAGGCTTCAAATGCGCTCGTGCGAGTTTCAACAACACGACTGTTTTAGATATACCATACGTCGATCTTCCTTATGGCAAGGAGTCCTGCATAAAAGTTTTAGAAGACAAAAGTGCCAATTCCTATCTCGGTTTAATACAATGTTTATACAAATTCAAGAAAACAATTAAACACACATGCTTGTACAGGATCAATACACGTATCCTCAAACCCATGGATACATCATATTCCTGTAAAAACAATTAAAAAATTTTAAGTACTGGAAATTAAATTACAGAATGATAACGTCCAGACACATCCATACGCCGTATCCAAAGGGGGTTCGATACGCCGTATGGAGTGTTTGAGAAGAGAGACTCGTGCAAATAAAAAATGCGACAAACAATTTAAAAACCATCGGGTTGTCTCCCGGGAAGCACTTTGTTTCAGCTAGTCGTTAAGTTTGACTTTTTTCCTTTTCCCTTCACCAACTTTTTCATGCAAAGGTTTTGAAATCTTAAGCGTGTAATCAATCAATGAGCTATGTTGCTGAACTTACTGCCAGACTTGATTCTATCACACACAAGCAAACAAAAATCATATCGGAATACATATCAGTAGTCAAAAATCAATGTATAGTACAAGTCCACAAAAGATAATAATAATCAAGAAAGTAAAGGGGAGAGATCAAGGGTCGTGCTGGTCATTAGTGTGAGGAGCTGTGGAGGTGCTGGCATCGCCTATCCTGGGTCTGACACGCCTTTGGTAAGACACTCGTGAGCTACTGACAAGGGTGCTATCAAATGCCTGATAAGTACGGCCACTGGAATCCATAAGCCACGTCATACAGCTGATCATCTAGGTGGAGACTCTAGTATGTTCGGTAATAGAGCTCTCAACAACTCCTCGCAAGCCTACAAAACTCTGTCGTAACTCGCTCATCTCCTCCTCGGTCATCTCGATCCTCTATAACATAGTCCGGTGCTGAGAAGCGGGTGGCGGCGGCTGAGGAGCCTGCACGGGTGCGGGAAGAGCCTGAGCATCCTCACCAGTTGCAGGAGAATCCTCAGCGGCTCCAGGGGCACCAGCCGCATTAGCCTATTGCCTCTTTGGTCCCGGGGCTACCCAAGCCCATGTATCGCCAAACCTCGAACAGATGTTGAGCCTCTCAAGCTCATGTAAATCAATCAACGGGAGCTCACTGGCAACCACCGACAATCCTCTCAACCCCTGATCACTAACCAATCCAAAATGAGCTACCAGACGCCAAATGAAGTGACCCCCAGACAGCCTAGCTCCACTCTTCCTCCCTTCAGCATGCCTAAACAGATACTACGATAATAGATACGAGACGTTAGCAGTCCCTCGATCTATGTTGCGGAGATAGAAGAGATCAACACCGTACACCTTCTCAGGTGCCTGCCCCTTGCCAAAAATAATGTAGGCTATCATCCTGTGGCATAGTCTCCTCACAGGGTCTCGAATGAAAACATAAGAGGGGGCAGGCCCTAAGAAGTCCTTGTCAGACAAGATCTCCATCTAATAATCTCTAAGATCCCCCTTGTCGGGGATCACTCTCTCACTACCAGACTAATATGCTCTAAACCTAGCCTCTGCCATCTCCTCCTTAGTGTGTAATCCTAACGCCAAAATAAACTATCTCCATGTCATCTTGCGCCTAGCTCCACTGGGCTAAAAACATAGTGTATCAGCAACATTAAGCCCCATCTCAGTATCACTCATCCTACAGGTGCTAAAGAACTCCAGCATGAACTCTTTAACCAACGGTCCCCTGACCTCAAACAATCTCCTCCATGCGTGACTAGTAAAGAATGCCTGCCTATCATCCCCAGTATAAACCATACTCAACATATCCCCTAAAGTCTGTCTCATACTATCGGTCAACCCAGCAAAATCTAACACATGTACCCGGTTAACCGCCTTACCCCATATCGTCTCGAGCCCCTTCTCGTAGCTATGTACAATACCCTCATTATATCCCTTAACCTGGTATCTTAAAAAAAAATTGAGAAGAAAAAGAAAAATAAAAAAAAGAAAAAGAGCCATGGTGGTACACAGTGTCATGTTAGTATAAAGGTGCCATATCTGCAAGAAATATCGAGTTAGTACACAGAATAATAATTCTTTTAATTGTTTTGTTTTAGGGGTAGATACGGCATATATGGACAGATAAATACGCCGTATAGTGGTTTTATGAAGGTACGACGTATAGGGTAGACTAGATACGCCATATGGAGATTATTTATGATTATGCAACGTATGGATAAGTAAATACGCCTGTTGCGGTTGTCGTAAGGGACTTCTACAAGAAGTTTTACAACTCCCTAGGCAGTGTACCTAATCGTTGTAATGTTGTATTAATTAGTCAAGACTCTAGGTTGTTAGCGATCTTCTAGGTGAATAGTTGTAAGGGCGTTGATCACGGTCTAACAGAATTCTAAGGGTTGAGAGAAGATTCTTTTTGTGTTTTTATGTTTATAGGAAAGCAGGTAAATCATATATTTGAGAGATTGGTTGGTTTTTGCTAATAAACTAAATATAAACTAGCAAAGGTGATAACACAATAATAAAGAATTGTGTTTAATGTATCATATATACTCCCTATGATTGCTTCTCCTAGTGTGCGCTTGCACACTTGTGATGATCTATGTAACTATTTCCTAAGTCATGAACGAATTACACAAACCCGCCATCTATTTAATATTTCGTTAAGGCAACGCACAAGTAAGTTAAATGAAGACTAATACGAAGGCCTCTAATGTAGTATATTATATGCATTTGAAATATATTAAGAGTAGATTAACCATATAAGGGGGAAAAATGTAGTTTTAGAAGACTTGTTACCCGATGAATCCTTTTCTACACAATCAGAATTTACCCTAGACATATTAACAGCGATACAGACAAAAACTAGGTTTCTAAGACCTAACATGCATATTCATCACATAAAGCAACACTACTAAGATCAACATCCTAGGTTTCATACAATCATAAATAAACACAATAAAGGAAGGTTTTAGCCAAGCATGTTAAAGATAAGTACGAACAAATATAGAATCACACAACAAGACATATTGAATGATTAATATAAACTTTGATTAAAACATGAATTGAAGGAAATACAATAGGTGTTCGGAGGCCCCAAAAAAGTTCCCTAACATCTGCTCAAACGAACTAGTGGTTCGCCATTTCTTTTACTCTAAAGTTACACACTTAAAACCCTAAAAACGGATTTGTATATATAGGAAAATCGTTGTGACGGCATCGCGTTTTAATCGTGACGCCGTCATGAATAGAATATTCTAGATAATGGGTTGGGTCGTACATTCTGACGCCGTCTAGAGATCTTGTAGATTCCATCTGAATAAGTTATTGATGGCGTCACTTGTCAATCTGTGACGCCGTCTCCAGGCGTTTTTGTAGTAGAAAATCTTGATAGATGTTTGTGTAGGTTCCGTAGTCTGTCTTGTTTTCATCTCCAAATGAGCCCAAGTCACTTGTATTTCCTCCAAATGCCTTCCAAATGCTGAATACCAGAAAAGGAATGATTAATACCTATTTTGGGCAAAATGCGAATATTTAGAGTTTAAACGAACCTAAAAAAGAGGTAAAAGTTACACCTCATCAAATACCCCCTACACTTGGGATTTGCTTGTCCTCAAGCAAATGGGCTTTTTTCTACAGAAACTAGCAATATGATGGTAATTAACCCCTACTCTTTGAAAAGTTTTTACAACAAACCTTCTAGACCTTGTAATTAAAGCATAGAAAAGTATATACTAGTCCCTCACATAAGTGATTGGTGATCTCTCTTTCACTCGGTTGTATAATAAATTATAACATAAGGGGGAAACAGAAAATCAACACTCATTACCTGTCATAGCATATAAATTACCAAAGCTTGTAAATGACACACATTCACTGCTAGGCGCAAGCATTATACATACTATCTAAGATTCTTTTTAAAGGGTTTGTGGGGTGTAGGTGTAAGAAACATATAATGTAAACGAAAAACGGATAGGAACTTATGGGATGCTTTTGGTGAATTTGGGAGATAGAAGGGTTAAATCTAATTATTTATACGAATACACGCTGGTTTGGTTGCTAAGCCAAGACTCGGACGAAGATATACAAACTCTACACAACTCTACATCAATCTCTTTTTTTAATAACATAATACATCATAACTTGGGGTTTATAACACGTACCCCTACACTTGAGCTTTTACATGCTTGATATTTACAATCTAACTAATGACCCGATTTGAGGTGGATCAAAATAACCTAGAGATCATCTAACAAATATATGGGGGTATTGACTTAACTTTTCTTCACCATATTTCCTGCGAACTAAATACATCATTAAATCACGAATCGTCCCAAACAGTATTACAAGGATAAGGACTTAGCAACCATGTACTCAAATAATTAACTTGGGTTAAAACAATAATGTACTAAAAATGAGTACATACAAGTTTGGCGTAAGCTATTTAGGTGTAACGACTGGTTTAAAGGTGAGGGATAGCTATATGATTAGTGTGACCATCATAACAATTACAGGTTTAAAACATGAGTTAATCCTAATGCCTCTTATCAAGCAAATCCTAACACTTACTATGCGGTCTCGGGATGCATCACAAAAACAAGTTCTAGAATTTAATATACTACTAGTACACTCATATAATTTAATACCGATCTCAATGCTCCAGAAAAGGTGACAAAGACCACACATACACATCCGTAACGACTGAATAGATACATATGACTGCTCACTCCTTAACTCGAGAAAGCTAAAGGTAAACAACGATCATTGGTAACAATAATAGATAGCGACTATCCTATATATCAATAAGGTGAACCATCGACATATAGAGGGTATAAAACTGAGGGTTTTTGTGCTACTCATACACATTCCTATCCATGAGACGCTCTTAATACTTGGTTTTCGTCGGTATGTGTCATAAATTTTTTTTAATTTGGGTCAAAATCACCTCTTATGCTATGTTTCGATAAATTACCCATCATTTTAAGGACAAAGCAAATGGAAAATGAAAGAATAGTTTCTAAGGCTTATTTCCCTCCTACACTTAAGTTGAATATTGTCCCTAATGTTCTATAGAAGTACCCGTAAAAACGAATAAAGGGAAAAGAAAACAATGAAAAGAAACTAGTACTCCCTGGTTTGCTCAATAATGAGGAAAAATAAGCATGACAGGTTAAATCGTCATCCAAGAATATTCCAATGAAGACTTCCTAAAGATTTCCATGCTTTTCTCATCAAATATAACATGTAATCAAAGACAAAGACAACTACACCAAGCATAAAATGTGCGATATACAAATATACAATATGAATTTAGGTTGTACTCATAAAGCAGTAAAGATAGGATGAGAGAATTGTCAAACTCATGGTTTTGCAGGTTTTAAAACAAAAGGAGTACATATTTTTAAATCGTTATGCAAGTTTTATTTCAAAAAAATTAAAAACTTAAGTTTTCTGGTGACCTGGGCGTTTTTGACGCCTGTCAGGAAAATCATGACCCCGTCCACAGATGTCCATGTTGATGGTGTCGCCGAGCAAATCTGTGACGCCGGCTCCACGATATGTGTGAAAACAAAATTATTGTGGTTTGACGAAAAATTTCCTGCACTTATCCCATAATAAGTTCTTGTACAAATAGCTGCATAAAACTGTGAGATTTGACAATTACAATCATATGACTCAAAACTGACGCGAATTAATTCTAAACAAATTATTTAACATGCTTGAACTTGGTTCAAAAATCGAATAATTTCCCCTACACTTATTATTTGTAAAATACCTTTGATTGAAATTAAGACGAAGTTAAAAACAAGACAAAGCATGATTACAAGATAGAGTTCGAACATGATAGAATAAAATGATAAGAATAAAACACATGACACTCCTAATTGCGGGAAAAGTAAATATTGGGTTACTTTCCAAGAAACGCTTTTCTTTATTTACGAGTCTTGTAGCTAGACTCGAAGTCACACATCCTTACGTGACTTCTCCTTCATCATTCATTCCTGTTAAGTATTCGGGTCCCTATCTAGGCATTCTTTGTAAAGTACCTAATATTTTTGCTCATTCACCTACTCTACTCCTTCTTTCTCCTGTCTTCTTCGTCTCCTAAGGTAGACTGATTTTGTTTGCTCTTTTTCAAGGTCCGATAATGAGTCATATTGTTCTATATTATGGGGAATCTTATAGGCAAATTTCTGTTGCTGAACCTGACTACTCCTTCGGGTGGGTCGTGAGTCATGTTGGATATTTCCATAAAAGGTTCCCTATCACTACTTGTGAAGCCTAGGGTCAATAGATGATCTAATGGCCTCAAAAATCATGAATTCCATGAGAATATAAGTGAAGATCCTATCGAAGACAAGCATTCCTTTAATCCCTTCCAGTGAAATTTGCTAACTGCCTCCACTCGCATTTTCCTAGGTGGAGTTTTCTCCTCATGATCCAAAATATACATCATGTCGTGTCATGATATTTCGAAGGTAACCTTCCCTGATGATGTGTGTTCGTAAAATATTGGAGTAGGATTGGCCACACATAAGGTACTTGTTGATACCGAGTTCACTCCTAGTCGGGAATATGTCAAAATACTCTACTTCTTACCCTCCTGCTTTGGGTTCCTCCTTGCGGGAATTATCATCCTTCGGGATGATCTCAATAAACATCACGTCACCATCTTCCTCTTTGGTGCAAATGAGTTCAGTGTTGGATAATGGGGGAACTAATCCGAGTGATTCGAAGAATGAATTGAATTTGAGGAATTTTTCGGTGATGAATGTAACGGATGGATCGAATGGTGTAGGAGGGTCTACGTTGGATATTTTCCGGGTTGTCCTCTTCTTTCTTATTCTCTTTTTCTCCGTTATTATAAGAGGCGCTTTGTTGCTCGGTAGGGATTGTGATGGTTTTAATCGAACCATGGGTTTGAGTTGAGCATTGCGGGTCTTCAGATGGGTAAGAACGAGCACACAAAACTTGATAAGTACTCAGTTTCTGGGTTCTTAACCGTATTGCTATAGTGTGCCCGCTATCGATCAGTGATGGCCTTTCAACACATTGTCAATTTGTTGTTGGTCATTTCACTTTGTGTTAGTGTTGAAAATCGTGCTTCAACTTGATAGTCTAGCCTCTTGAGATGGCCATAAAAGTAGATAATCAATCATCAAGGTTTGATTGATTGTTAAAGCTTCGAGGATTGTTATTGAAAGAACAGTTAGGGATCGAACCGTTATGTTAAAACCGGTTAGTTGGGTTTGAAAAATTATTTTAAAGTTTTTTGGGTTGCCTCCACCTAAGGTTTGGGTAACTTCTCCATGATGGATTATAGGTGTCACTAAGATTGTTTTGCTCGGGCTTGAAAGTACCGCTTCATCGGTACGCGAGGATGCGTATTCAACAAAGGCTTATTTAAGATCTTCCATGCAATAATGAGTGTCGTGAGGGCCACTGCAGATCTCACATGAGGTAGTGATTTTGTTCACTTATTTAGGGTTGTGACAGATCAATATGAGCTTACCATCAAGCGTTAGCATGCTTTACGAGCTGCGTATTAGATTGTGTGGTCGTATGTACTCGGGACATCTTGAGGTAGTGCGATTGCCTTGACGGCTTAGCGGAAATCCTTGGTCATTCTAACTTTCAATTTCTCATAAGGGCGAGGTCCTCTAATAATTGCCCAGAGATTCTTCCGGCGTTTCTTCACTGAAGCTTGGCCATCGACCGACTGGTCAATGGTCCGTCTTGTGACGATTTGACATGTGTCAAAAAAATTAGACTTTTGACCCAAAGTTAATGCCCATGGAGAGGGACTTTTTGGTAGTAAGTCCCTTGAAACGAGGCATGCATCAATAGAGATTCTCCATATGCTGTTGGAACATTAGGATATCATTGGAGTTTTTGCGATCCTTCCGATGTAAAGAATTGAGCACTGAATACGTGTATAAATCCTGCCATGAGTGATGGATCCTACTGGAAGACATTCAAGCCAATTGCTAGCTTGATCGTGGAAGGGGAAAATTGAAATAAACGGCATGTGCGCTTTCCTATTATCTTTCCTGTTTTCACCGACAGTAAGTAGTCCCACCTATTTTAAGGTAGTCCTTGAGGTGTTGGTTTGGATCCTCGGACCGAAGTCCGTGGAATGAGCATCCATTTTGCACCAACCAGATGGTGTCGACGTTGTTCCCTACGAGGAGCTCGATGGTATTCCTATAGCCCTCGTGGCTAGATTTGTAGTAGTCTCCTAAAGTACAGATATGATTCTCGTCTCCCATGGTGGTTGACGAGAATAGGTTAGGAAACAAATAATACAAAGAAAAGATAGACTACGAGAAAGCTAATATGCGAAAGTTAAATCTTACTTAAAAGGATTCAAGCAAGTAGAACTAAGCTAAACTATGATCAGAACCTAACTATTTCCCACGTAGTGGCGCTAAAAACTTGTTGCGGTTGTCGTAAGGGACTTCTAAGAAGTTTTACAACTCCCTAGGTGAGTGTTACATAGACCTTGTAGTGTAGTATAGGCCAGACTCAGGGGTTGTTATCGTTCTCTAGGGGAATAGGCTGGGAAGGCTTTGATCACGGTCTAACAGAATTCTAAGGGTTGAGAGAAGATTCTTTTTGTGTTTTTATGTTTATAGGAAAGTAGGTAAATCATATATTTCAGAGATTGGTTGGTTTTAGCTAATAAACTAAATATAAACCAAGCTAACTGGTGAAAACAAAATAATAAAATGATTGTGTATATTTAATCATGTATACTTCCCTAGATTGCTTCTCCTAGTGTTGTTGCTTTGTCACACTTGTGATGATATATGTAATTATTTCCTAAGTCATGAACGAATTACACGAACCCGCCGTCTATTTAATATTCCGTTAAGGTAACGCACAAGTAAGGTAGTATGAAGACTATTACAAGGCCCCTAAGAGTATATTAAATGCATTTGAAATATATTAAGAGTGGATCAACCATATAAAGGGCAAGGTAGTTATAAAGAGACGTTACCCGATGGTATCCATTTCTACACATCATGTTTTCCTAGACAGTGCCCCAACAACGGATACAGATAAAAGCTGGTTTTCTAAGACCTAACATGCATATCCATCACAAGAAGCAACACCACTAAGATCTACATTTTAGGTTTCATACAATCATAAATAAACACAATAGAAGGTTTAGCCAAGTATGTTAAAGATAAAGCAAGAACAGATAAGAATCACACAACAAGACATATTGAATGATTAAGATAGTCTTACTTGATAAAAACATGAATTGAAGGAAGTAAAATAGGGTTTTGAGGCCCTAAAATCGTCCCTAACAGCTGCTAAACGAACTAGGGTTCGTCCTTTTCTTTTACTCTTAAGTTACACACTTAAAACCCTAATTTTGGGTTTGTATATATAGGAAAATCGCTCATTTTAATCGTGACGCCGTCGTGACTAGGATATTCTAGATAATGGGTTGGGTCGTACAATCTGATGCCGTCTTGAGATCTTGTGACGTCGTCTTGGAAATCGTTGTGACGACGTCACGTGTAATCTGTGACGCCGTCTACAGCTTCTGAGGAGAAATTCTTGAGCAATGTTGGTGTAGGTCCGTAGTCTTGTCCGTTTCTTCTCCAAATGAGCCCAAGTCATATGTATTTACTCAAAATGCCTTCCAAATGCAAAATACCTGAAAAGCAACGATTAAGTACCTATTTTGGGTATAAACACACAATTTAGGAGGTTAAATGGCCCCGAAAAAGTGTATAAAATGACACATCATCAATAAACCATCTATCTTCTTTATTTTCTCATTTTTATTCTATTATCGTTGCGGTTCGTATCAATTGGTATCAAAGTTGTTTCGATTCTAAGTCTAAAAAAAGTAAATTGTTCATCAGATCAATATTCATTCGAATCACTATTCACATCTAGAAAATATTGTTCATCCGAATCACTATTCACTACTAGACACATACAAAAATACATACCTTCTCTCGATTTCGGGTATCAATGGCACACATATGGCAGGCTATGATGGAAGAGCATCGAGCACGTATAGAGGCTTACGAAAAGGTCCATAAGGAGCATGGAGATCTGAACTAAGGATGGCAATTAAGCTGCAAAGTATGGATATGTACATGTGGGAGATCAAAGAAAAACTTGTTGAGAGACGGGAACAAATAGGTATTAGAGCTTACAAAGAGGATAAGAGGCGTGAAGAACTGAATTAATAGATTAAAGAGGTGTAAAATCTAATTTAGGTTTTCATTCGAAATCCCATATCGCCACCAATAACAACCAAGGTACCCACAAAACGTTTCAAAATTCTCCATGTTATGATGATTTATCAAAACAAAAAGACTACGGGAAAAGGAGTCGGTAAAGAGGGGTTTGCTTGTACCTTAAATAAGAGTAAGGGGTCTCGTTTGGGTCTCGAACATTGTGTTGTCAATAAAAAAGGAAATGGCCTTTTGTGTGGACGACATCAAAGTCTCGTGTTATGATTGAGGTTGGGTAAACTGAAGCTATAGATGGCGGGCTGGACTGTGACAATAGATTAGCAAATTATGAACAGCCATGCCAACACTTTTTAATGTTTGATTATGACCCATAAGAGGGAGAACTACAAGTCAAGACATGGGATCCCAGAATCACGTAAGGCAATATTTTGGATCAACACCTTGAGAACAAGGTGTTTTTATGGGCAGGAGTGTTGATAAGAACATTCTTAGTAGTTTTCTTATTAATATTTAGTTAGTTTCCTTTTTTTACATGGTCTTTGTGAACAAGTTAAGTCTATGGCATCTTTTATTATAAACATGTTATTAGGGTTTTAATTCGTATCATGATTAATGAATATGAAGTATTGATTTGTTTCTCAATTGAGGGGTTGGTTTATCTCATTAATTTAAACCATTGGGGTCAGTTTATCCCATTAACATAAACTATCTATCTTGTTTATTATCTCATTTTTATTCTATTATCGATCTGATTCGTATCACATTTCAAATGCGATCATCCAATCTGCGACTCGGATTATATAGCACTCTAGGAATTGTTTGTGCTTTGATGTGACTCCTCTACAAAAAGACACTATTTAATAATATCAAAACCTTAAGTTTCACTTGGATTTACATAAACATATATAGGAGCTTTCACCCAAATTAATTTGGGTCTCTACTGTTAGCTTAGCATCGTTTTTTGTTAGAAGAAGTGTTAAATGGTTACTAATTGCATTAGAGTAAAAAAAAGAACTCCTTGATCCATCGAAGTAACAAGCTAAGACTCAGTTTTGAGGACCATATAGTAAACCAACACGTCTCAGAATAGTGCTATAATAGTTTTTTTTAGAATGACAACTAAATATTTCATAATGTATATATCTCACATGTCCTAAGCAGGACTTGAACCCATAACCATTTGGTTAGGAGCTTCTCGCACAACATGGGATACCATTAGGATACAAACGCTTTGGTAATAGTGTTATAATAGTAAGTTACAATTCTTGGAATGACTTTTAAATTCCATACTTTTGAACCATATCTCTCATGCCAATTTTTAACCTATATTTTGTAATCTGTTTTTGCTCAGGTTACTTGATTGAATTTACCTTCATAATCTTACGTCGTTTTTATAGAAATGTTTGTTATGTTAATTCCATTGGCAAATAACTCTTCTCTTCCCTTACTATATGCGGAGTACTTCACTATATATCGATGAGAATGCTTAAAATATATCGCTTTTCATCGTATGATTAAATTCGCCTTATTTATGAATACGGCTTCTTTATAAGATTCGAACATCAAATTGTTATTACATTCGGGTCTATCTTTATATTCTCAGATTTAGATTTAGACTTATAGCTTAATCCAAATATATAGTTTCACGTGTACTCATACATGCCATAAATGGGTAATTCTTTGTAGGTTTTTTATTTAAAGACGAATCCCTCTTTAAATAACTTGTCTCGTCCATTACTATTTACTTGTCTATATATGCATAGATGGCAGAATTCAATTCCTAGGTGATAAGCTTGTCAGTTGGTCGTCCAAGAAGCAGGAATGCACAACAATTTTGATTGCCAAAGCTAAGTATGTATCACTATCTGATGTTGTGGTCAAGTCCTCTGAGAACTCAACTCATAGATTAAGGATTTATCTTCGATAACATACCTATTAATTATGACTCGAAGTCAACCATATCCTCTCAGTGCAGCCACAATACGGGGGGGGGGGCAGGCATTCTCGGGCACAAGACACATTGTAGTCATACCACTTCATCAAGGAACAAGGGGGGGGGGGGGGGGGGGGGGGGGGGGGGGTGAGTTGAAAAGTAGTATGTAGAGCTGTTATGTTAGTTAAGAACTCAATACCAGTTAGCTGATTTATTTACGAAAGCTCTTTCAAAAGAAAGGTTTGAGTATCTAGTTGGTCGACTCGGTATGCGATGTTTGACTCCAGGTAAACCGGAGGTTCTGGAAAACGAAAACGCTTAAATCTTTATCAAACATCGACTTGTAAATAGTTTTTCATCACAGAAAAAAAAAAAAAAAAAACAAAAGTAGAAAGAAAATAAAAACCTTTGAAAAAGGAAAATACAAATTATAAAAAGATAAGACTCACGACAGTGTCTCTCATGCAAAATATCTCAATTGCATTTATCGTTACGAGTTAAATTGTCATTTTAACAGATAATGAAATAGAAAGTATGAATGTAGCATTGAGTCAACGAGTTCATATATGAAATGATTTTGAAAATATTTTCAAAACATGTCATTCTTCTAAAATTATCTTATCACTTTTGATGTACAATTGCTCAATGCATCAACTCGTCAACCCTCACCGGTCCCAAATGTAAAAGAAGAGTGTACGGATCAATGCGCATATCCTGAGAAAAAGGAGAAAAATCTTCTTAAACTTGTGTCGTGTCATCAAGACAACAATGTTTTGAACTCAAGTGCATATGCTTTTCAAAATATTTTACATAATTTTTCAAGAATTTCTTAAAAAGATTTTTCTAAATTTTTCAAAATTGTGTGTTCAACAATTCATTCCTCACTAAATCGTTTGACATAAATTTATTTTTGAGGGGGACTGTCTCAAAACCAAAGTTAGTTTTGTTTTTTTTTAGAGTGTATGAACAAAGGTATATTTTCAAAACTTTTCCAAATAAAAAATAGTGTGTCTGATACATATGGGTGTGTGAATATAAGTTTTTCAATGATAAATATCAAAATCTTTCAAAAATTGTGTACTCCGACACTGACTCTACCATCGCCTTAGTACTAAATATGGTGCCAACAGTGTTTTCTGCAAATTTACATGTGTGTCACTAAAATGTATGTTTAGATGGAGAGGTAAAAGAAAGAATGTTATCGATAATATAAATATGCGCGAGGACATAACAGAACATTTTTTCTCCTCATATACTCTATGCAAACATATTAGATTTAATCCGTTGGTATCAACAATATCAAGAGATTTGATATTTTTGATAAGAGAAGAAAATGTGATTAAAAAGTGATCATTTATGACTCAAGTGCGAACTCTTACCTCCATGTGCGAAAACATTTTCGAATATCGGTGCACATGTGTCAAAAAGTTTTAATTAATTTCACAAACACTTTGATTGCTTTACAAAAAATGTTTTATGGTTACGATCAAATACCCTACAACCAACTATTTCTCGATGAATACTGAAGACATAATGTGGTTAAGGTACGATTTATTATACTCACGATCTAACTACAGAACGGCGGAGAGATCTATACCAAAGAACTTGTCATTAGATGAATACTGGAACGCTCCTATCATGGTATGGGAAATAGAGATGAATGAGAAAAGGGGAATAATTCTAAGACATGAGCTATCATTGGAACACACACAACAAGATGATAGTAAGTACGTCTTGGTAAACATTGAATGGGTTGAAAAATGAAAAATTAAAGCTATGTAAAGGGTTAAAAGAATGAGAACTCTCCATACACTTTAGGCCTAAGCCGTGTCAATACATAAATTATCAGAATCACAAAGATAATGTCTGATATTGAAGAAATACATCATGGACCCAGTGATATAAAATTCTTGACAGCATACAACCCTATTAGCTCTTGTGGATTCAATTTAGGCGGGGTTGTCATTCTAAATGACATATTATTATGTATAAGAGTCAAGTACAAGTATAGTAAACTGTGCCCAAAAAATTTTCGAGTTATAGTATCCTACTTAATACAACTTTAAAATCTAGTAGTCCACATACTTACATGTAGCCGATTAGTCTTTTTGGAGGAATTGTTACATGGCTAAAGATTATATATTTACTAAAATGTATATTTTACGTTATATCAATGGTATGTGTTTGCTATACATAGATCAATATACGGTTTTGCGTGCTTTTCACTGTCTAACTCATTTAATTCATGAATCAATAATGTTTTCCGAGATTTGGAACTCAATTAGTCAATTTATAGTTCAATGAGTTAGATCTATCTCTATATTCCCATCGTCGTTATGTATTTTAGATCTAGATTCTCATTTTATTTAGTGCAAGCATTTTGATTCACAAAAGCCTCGCAAAACGTCTTCTCCCATTAACGGTATAATTTGGGGGGGGGGGGGGGGGGGGGTTATTTTTTACTTGGTTTTTTATTTCTAAGGAAATTTATTTGAATACAATCTGCCAAGAGGTTAGAGGTAAAAGAACATATAACATGAGAATTTTGCATGCCATAATTGGATCATGAATCTGATCAACCCATAATTAAATGTGTTTTATAAATCTATGATTAACCAAAAAATGTGATAAAACCTTAACTTTTTCACTAAGAGAGTTATTCCTCAAGGTCCACATATCAAAGCATTTACGGTTCCTATATATCTATTAATACCATTGTTTGAATAACAACGACGCATCAATTAATTTGTTCATTTATAGATTCCCTGAACTCCATCCACCTAATTGAGGGGTATATGAAAAATCCCGGCATCAATTGACAATGCATCTTCAACTTTTATACGCGCCACCTCTCCCATCCACCCCAACCCTAGAAATTTACAAAAATCTGCTTAGTAGTTTTCATGTGACCATTTACTACGTATATATATTTAGCTATGTAATGATAAGAATGTTTCTCATAAAGTGTTTGATTATCAAAGTTAATAAATTAAACATATATGGCCAAAAAAACTCGGATTAAAAGAGAAAAAAAAAACAGAACAATGCTAGTTCGCACTATAGTTCGGGCGCACAGTCATAAATAATGGAAAACAAATGGGAAAAGAAGGACCATAAATGTATATTCATTGAAAGTGCAACAAAATGTAGGAGATTAACCTAAAAAATCGTAAAACGGATGTGCCTTAATTAAATGAAACTGAACGAGTCTTTAGTGCTGTAGAATTTCAAAACCCCTTCAATAATCTATCTTTTTTTTAACGGCAGATTTCAACAGTATAATAGATATCTAAAATGAGCCCATTGCCCCATTTGTTGTGACGGATTTTAAAAAATTGTGGTAAAATCAACAGAAAAAATGTTACATCTAAAATTTTTAATTTCATCAGCCCAATTGCATACTTTCTCTTTTCTAACCTTACTACCAATGGGCCCAATAGTGTTCTAAAAACCCTAATATGACATCTTGTTCTTTGTATATATACATGCATTTCACGCCTTTGATTAACATCACTGAAAAATGCAGCCAGCAAAATCTCCAAACATAATTCCTTTTTTCACGGCAATAGCTTTGCTTCCTAATCCCACTATATCAAATATAGCAATACCCTATCAGTGTTCATAGTTTTTCGATTGTACTCTGGTTCTTTCATTGAGTCTGGATGTTGCATCAAGAAATGGCACAAACGCATCAGATCCTTGATATCGTTCTCATGTACTTCTTGCCTCTTCAATTAGTTGGAAGGTCCAAGGGGATCCGATTGTCGACAACAGACCTGCATAGCTCAAGTAATGCAACAAACACCGACCCGTCAGCGATTACCACTATCCGCTTGACGAAGCCATGGCCATTCGCTTGACCGCACCATACAATACCATGACCCACTTTGGTTCAGACACACCAGCGCACACTCCTTATTTTTTTTTTTTGTTTTTGGAGACGGTTAGGTTGGCTACCATGTCGCTTCAAAAAGCGTCTTGGTCCACGGTTCAACGTTGTTTCCCTTTTTAAAGGAAGCTTTTTGGGTTGCTTTCTTTTAGACCCAGAGGTACCTTCGCCAGCAGGAGCATCAGTCACGTTTGACAGTTGAAGTAGCTTAGGAGTGGGTTGTAAATTGTAATAGGCTTCCACGATGGGTTCAGTCTCACTGGAAGAGTTGATGAATTTACCTGCATATATTTATAGTCGTTACTCGTTACCAATGTTTGTTATTATTATATGATCAATAAAAAGGGTCTTTTATTGCATATAATACTATTATGCTTATTCCTTTTGTCCATTTTACTCGTTTTTTGCATCTGTAAAAGATGATGACTTAAATGTTGCATTAATCTATAGTATAGAAAATGGGTTATAAATGTAAGAAACAAGATGACTTAAATGTATAAAGACTAACTAGACAAATGAAAAAGTAGATACATTTTGCAAAAAAAAAAATTATAAAATAAAAGACAGAAATTCTTATACCGCCAACTAAAATTGTAATTTTCCTACTAAAAGTTGTATGACACAATTGAACTGCTTGCACTTGAATCGTATGGTATAGAATGAGGTACATGTTTACAAAATAAAGTTACCTCTGGCCGCATCAGGTTCGGCCATTTTTGGTTTCTTGGCTTTGATTTTCCTCTTGCCCTTCGGGCTTTTATTACCTTAAATGTAAGGGTTGATATTGGGATAATGTTATATAATCTCCAACTTAGCAGGTAAGATACTAATAACGAAATTGATGAATAAGGTAGAACAAGTCACGGCTCAGAGTGTTCTCATAAATCTTAACTAGCGTGGTGGTGGTTTTATTGTTCATTTGAGTCATTAAAAGATGGTTGTGTGTCATATTTAGGTTGTTGTTATGTAACCAAAAGAGGGTTAACTAGCGTCTTTTAAAGATATTAAGCATCTTTTTGTAAAATTGTTGAACTCATGTATATATGCAGGTAATTAACATTGATTTATAAAATGCTGAAGTTGCATATTACCATCTTCTAATGCCTCAAATGTACCAAAAAGTTAAATTACTAAAACGAGACAGATGATAATATACATTAGTTATTTTATTTTTTTGATACAAAAAGCATTGATAGGCTGGCCAACACGACCTGGCCTGGCTTGAGCTGTTACCCATTTAGGCCCATTTCACAACCTTCGTGTACCGTTACCATTGTAAACACGTTCATAACCTGTAGAAAAACAACAATAAATAGTATTATACGACTAATGTATCAAGATTTATCTCATGCTTTTCTATTTTGCTAACAAGATTTACGATTCCCTACTAAAAGTTTGTAGGACGCAAAATAGTATACCAGCAGATATCAAATGTATAAAAGAATGTACCTCTGACAGCATCAAGTGCTTCAGTTTGGGCACCTTCATATCGACACTATCTTCATTTGGGCAATGGGATACATTGGCCAATTCCATCACAGGATTTGAAGCTGAATCATTGCCGATTTTACCTGCATTCGCAATCATTGCCGGTCATATAATTTATGAATAACAAAGGTGGTCTGTTGATGTAAACTTTTATCATTACTATTATCACGTATATATGTGGCAGTTTAGAACATTTTACCAAATATGCAGTGGCGGAGCCAAGAGAAAACCTAAGATGGGCCCTTTACTTAGTCGAAACGACAAGTTAAACAAGTCAATCGGCCAATGGATCGGGTCTAATTAAGTCTTGTCGGGTACCGTGTAACACAAATAATTAAACCAAAAATTTTGCATGCAAGGAGGGGTACCCTTTGAGTTGCGTCGGGTTCTTAATCGAGAAAGAGTCATAACGGAAATGAACAAAATTTTTCACATTATTAAAATTTTTAGCAAAAAATGTGACAAACCTATATAAAATAATGCTAATTCAGATAATTTACATAATAGTTAAAATAGTTAAGCCTTTAGTTTATATCCAACTCAAATTTACATATATATCTTCTTAGATATTAAGGAGAATTACATATATATCCCTCCAAAAGCCCAAAATTAAATATATATCCAATTCAAATTTATAATTGCATATATATCCTCTTTAAAGCTCAAAAATTGCATATATATCCAACTTAACCTTAAAATTGCAAATCTATCCGTCGTTACCTTAAATATGTAATATATATACAAATAACTATTTTATATAAATTTACAACTCTAAAAACATGATAATTATAATTATAAAAAAATATTTTTTAAAATTACTTTTTCTTTACTTACAAACTTGTTGTAGTAATATACACTTCTATAGTATAAATACTTTATTTTTTATACGTATATAACAATCATGATATATATTGATGAATTTATTTCATGCACTCATATTTTATAAGATATAAATTGATTTTTTTATGATTTTAAATATCGTCTTGGTGTATTATTTTTTGTCATTAAATTCATTTTGAACATCGGGACATTGTACCTTTAAAAAAAATGTTACTTTTGTTATTTATAAATATCATAAATTAGAGTTCATAATTATTTTAAATAATTATTTTGATATATAAGACATATTAAAGGTTTATAAAGAATATGCATGCAATTATGATGCTTAAGAAATGATATATATGCAATTACAAAAGTTTTTTAAGGATGTATATGCAATTAGTAGTTTAAGTTAGATATATATGCAATTTTTTGACTTTTGAAATGATATATATGCAATTATGCATTTTAGTTGGATATATATGCAAATTTGAGCTTTTACAGGGGTATATATGCAATTCCCCCTAGATATTAGGTACTTGATGTTAAAAAACTTTAATATGAAACATATTTAAAATATTAAAAGGATGATCCATGAAATTTTGTGGGACACAGGATACAACAATAGCATCATTGGCAAGACAAGAAAAAGACGTTGGACCATCTACAATGTACTAGATCTAGAAAAAAGTAACTTTATATTCAAAATTGCTAAATACAAACTGTTATGTCCAGATAAAAGCCATTTACTTATCTTCTTCAAGCCATTTCCTTACATTCTTCTCCGACACTGAAGTCCGATCACATAATCTCGTCTTTTTTCATTTTTTATTCTTTATTCGTTTATAAATTTAGATCTAAGGTGGTCCCATGTAAATTCCAAGGTGGGTCCTACAAAAAAAGTTCTATATCGCTTCTAAAGGTTTTTTTCGTCTAAGATGGTTCCCGGGCACCACATGGAACAAGCCTAGCTCCGCCTCTGCAAATATGTTATTATCATTTTGTATAAAACATGATGATTATAAAAGAGATAATACTGTGACACTTTATATCAACATTATGTATATGTTAACATTTTAAAAACTTAGAAAATAGCGGTATTTTGTAAAAGTGTTTTGTTCTGGCCTTCCGGACATTATGTATAAAGTTCAACATTATATCTTTACACTATATATAAGTGGATACCAGAATGATGACTTGGCAAGATTAATGCCACATAATCACCAAAGAAAGTCACCTCACCAACAATTAAAGCCACGTCATCACATCTTAAAGTCACCTCGTCACTATTAAAGCCACGTCACCACAATTTTATTCCATATCAGCACATTTCATTCCACATGGCCACGATTTAATCTACGTATACAGGCAGAATTAAATATGGATTAAAAATGTCATTGCCAGGGTTCGAACTCAGGTTGAACTCGGGTTAATATGCCCAAGAGACAGACGTCTCAACCACTAAGGCATTGCCCACATTTATGATAAATTTGACAAACTAAAACTAATAAAAGTCTCCTCATTATGTAAGTTTGAATTTATAACCGAATTCAATGCAATATGACTATTTCAAAAAACATATCAGTTCCAAAAATAACTCCCTGGATGCTTTATGAGTATCAATTTGAAAACCAAATCAGTTGTTCAACCCCCAAAAAAAACTTCACCACTAAATCAACCACAACCCTACTTTCTTCATAATCAGGTCGCCTCAAATTTAGGTTTGTGAATTCTGGTCTTTCATCTTTTTTTTCTAATTGATTTCATTTTTCATAATTATTCACGAAATTATAAAATACCAATTTGTTGCAATGATTATTTTATGATGCGTGTTTGATTGTATTAATGATAGGCCACTATGATTAATTTTAAATTATAGGTTTTTGGTAAAGAGTTAAAACTTATACCATATTCCAGCAAGAACTCATAAAGAGGTAAGGAAGTATTTATAGATAAGCACATAAGTGGTTCATCATTTAAATCACATGTTTGAGAAATTATTTATACTCATGTAGGTGAATCTATTATGTGTGTATTCGAAGAAGCATATGAATGAGGTTCCCGAGCTTGCTGAAATGAAAACGATGGCAAACACAACAACTTTGAAGGAGATGGATTTTCTTTATACTCATTGTCTTATGTTACGTTGCTTACCATGATGTTTATTTGTTCTAAATAATGTAAATTTTACTTTAGTTCAACATGTTCTCATACTATCCTTCTTTGTATGTATATTTTGCTTGATACATTATTTTCATTTCAGGAAAATAAAGTGGACTTGGTAGCTTTTGCATGTGGTGCAATGGTGAGTTAATGGTATGTTTGTCAAAACAGGGGTATACAGGCCATACTAGGTAACGGATCAAAACACATTTGTTAAACATGACTGAACTTGAAATATTTTCTTAACAGTTTTAGACCGGGTTTAAAGGTATGTTATTGGGCACATTTTTGCAAGATCCCTTTTAGGACAACAAATAGCATGTCCAAACATACTTTTACAACATCAATGAGCATGTACATGCACCATTTTAGGACATCAAAGATTTTGTTCTGTCCTGAAGCAGCTTCTTTACTACTACATAATTTTTGCATCTATCACATCAGTCCACCTTGCCATGAGGTCTGCTAATAGCCTAACGTATATAAATTTTCATGTTTAAGACTTTAACTAAATATATAATTAACCAAAATTATCTCATAGGCTTTGCATAAGAGCTATTGCAGTTAGGAGTTGCATCAATCTGTCTTGATGATCATGTTCACTCTGTTGATAATCTTTGTGATTATATTCTTTAGGTCTTTAATCATTCCAGGCTCAGTGGAGTATTGTGTAAGAGGGAAATGATCGGTGCATACGTCCTTATATTATTTGCGGTATATTTGATATATTCCTATATATGTCATTTATTAGTGTTTGGGTACACAAAGTTTATGTTTGTTTGACAAATGAGATACACAGACAGAGTTACGAGTTTGATACTGATATCGCCTTTGTGCAAGGCACCTTCTTGGACCGAATGGATGTACAATAAGGTCTGTTATTTTGTACTATGAATATGGTTCACAGTTAATTACATTCTAGAGTAATTCTGTGAGGGTTTTGAAAAAAAAATAGGATATACAATAAGGTTTGTTATTAAGCAACACATAAATGTGATGCATTTGATAAAAAAAATTAATGCATCGCATTATGTTTAGTTAATCTATGTTGACTCCTACGTTAGGCAACACATAAATGATATGCGTTTGAAAAAATTTAAACACAATTTGTTGTGTTTAGCAACTTTTAAAGAATTAAAATACATTCTATTAACACATTGTATTAAGTTTAGTTACTGGCGTGTTATATAATAGCCAAAGATATAATAGGGTTTAATAAAGCTGCCATAATATGCGTGTCAGGGAAAATCAAGCTGGATTATCAACAATATTTGGGTGAAGCTATTTGTACGCTATCACATGTATCGAGTCATTATCTGCTTGACTTTTCAATTGCATCATAACTTATATGTAAGTGTCAGAAAAGACGTGTTGGGTAGTGGTCGATACGATCGGCTTCAAAGTATGTAATTTTTTGTATGGGCTTAAACTGGACCATGCTAGGCCAATTAGTCAGTAGTTTTTTTAGGAAACCGCAACAAAAACTTACGCTTTGCAACATAAAAATGCTTATGTAGAGTACATTATTCAACTATCTTGTCTGTCAAATAAATGGTATCAATTTAAATCACTAAAACTAATTACTATGATTAGATACAACAGCAAAAATGAATTTATTATATTACACACATCTAAATGCTAGTTAGAGATCAATTAAGACTTAAGAGAGCCGCATACCGAAACACAAAATATTGAGAATGGCAGTGTTACCCTTTCTAATATAAACTCTATTATAAAAGTTTTTGTGATTTTTCTAGGTATGGAGTTAAAAACTTGAATCATTATCACATCCATGACCGAGCTTGACTATAAAGGAGAATGGTTTATGAGTCCCTGAGGCATGTCTATTTTATGTTTATTTAAGTACTATAACACAAGTGACGTTAACTTTTTATCTCAGATTTGGTAATAAATGACTATAGAGTTGATTCAAGGCCTCATGTTAGAATTTACCCTTTATTATATGTGTTTAGTTGCAATGACTTAGAGTAAAACTGATATGCACGGTACACTTCCCATGCCCAGAGACAACCACAACTGAACTACAATAAGAGATAACCTGTTTATATTCGGAAGCACTAATGGGATTATTCCTTTAAGGATTTGCATATTATTGACATATGTGATTTGCTATCTTCATGCATTTTGCACAGATTTAAGGTCGAACAGTATATCTTTTGTACTATTTATTATATTATGATCCAAATATCAGGGTAGACCATGTTTCCTTCTCCGGAACACGATAACTTTCAAATGTAAACTGTGGCATTTATGAAATAGTAACAATGACCTTCTTTAACACTTCTAATATTATGAAAGCTTAACGCCTAAAACTGAAAGCATATTAAATTTACACTTTTCAACCTTATGTTCGATTAGTTGCTTATTTTGTTGACTTTTGTATGCTTATATGTGTTTTTACTTTGCTTAAAAGTGTCAAGTTGCTAAACCTTGACATTTTCCTAATTATGGGTGTTTGGGATTTGCGTTTTACTGATTTTTGTTGGCTTATGGGTGTTTGGATTTGTTACAGATTCTTAGCATACGGTCTTCTTAATCCTCATAAAATTTCAATTAACCAGGTAAGTCTTCTTAATTTCGAACAAATGATAGTATTGTTTCTATGCTGATTTTATAACAGATAGTCAAACATTTTGTAATTTGAAGAGATATGGATTATTGCCTAAATCGAGAACCTATCATATTCTTATCCGTGCTGCTAAAAGTAAAAGGAAGTTTCTCCCTGTGGCTGAATTGCAAATAAAATTACGAATGGGTGTAAACCAAACAACTTATTTATAGATGATCCACATATCAGTTACTGTTAGGAGGATATACCATGTCAGGTTAAAAAAATTTCCCTCCATTATTTGAATTTTTAGATAGTTATAGTAGGAATATGTAATAAAATAGCAAAGTACTTTTATTTATACGTAAAACGATGCATTAATAACTTATATGAAGTTTTTTTAATATGTTGCAATTAACATGCGACATTCCAAAAAGGGATGCAACTTCCATAGGAAGGAAAGATTGTCTGATGCTATGAATTTCTAATGTTAATGTTGTACTCATTTTAAATTCTACAAGAATTTACGGTGTACGAAACAATTTATCTCCAAGTGTGTCATCTCCGTACAAAGGTCAAGTCTTTTTCTCAAGAAAATTGAAATTATGAGGATATTGCAAAATTAGCTTTTTTACCAACACTTAAAACAGACTATCGAGACTTCAGATCACATTAAGTAGTTTAGTCACACTTCTAAATACCCATGTTCAGAAATATCATGGAAACTCCGAATGATGTTAAGTTTCTTCCATACATGTCAAGAACATTGGTTGCGACAGTGCTCGGAGTATTTGTTGTGATATACACTTATGCTTTCTATCTTTTTCTACATGCACATGTTTTTGTTTACTTTTTGTTATATGCATGCTACAAACTGATCAATCTTCAAGATTAGAAATGCCAATTAGGCCCATGTCTATTTGTTTATTTTCTTTATTGTGTAATTGTTTATGTATGAACAATTGAAAAGTCATTGTATATTTGTATCCAATAACTGAAGTAGCGTGTTTTGTTAGTTTTTAACCTTTTTAGCAATGGTTAAAACCCTAACGTTGCTTAGATGTAGAGCATGTAGAAAATAATAAAAATCATATTCCATTTTTCTGAATAAGCTATGCAATGTGTTCTAAAACACCTTTTCCCAACTATAACCATCTTTGTTTTGTTTGACGCCCCGTCATAAGTCACCTCTTACCCAAGTTGACCCATTTGTACATGAAATAGGTTGAAAGTGCTACATTTACAAATGAAGTTGAAAAGAAAGGTGTCGTGGCTGGTGAGTAATATCAATTGAAGTTAAACCACAGTTGAGAAAATTTTTGGTCTTTTGTCGCCACAACTAATACTAATTTTATCCCGATATGTCACGTAGCCGTTGCTATTGTTGGTGAAGTCGCCAAACAAGCATATGATGTTAAGTTACTATTGTCGTGCTAAAGGATCTTATGTTTGTATTTTATTACACTTACATTATACTCTTATAATACTCTTAACTAAAAACATATTCTTTGTTAGCGAATATAATTGAAGCTAAGATAATAGCAGGTGGGAGTATGGCTACTAAACAACACTAAGTTACCGTTTAAACTAAACAAATGACAGTTCGTGTTCAAGTTTGCTTCGGTATGACCATTAATAAAAGTCAAGGCCAGACATTGTCTAAGGTTGGGTTGCATCTTTAGAGACTGGTTTTCTCTAATGGGCAAGTATATGTCATTGTCTCAAGGTCAAGAGGAAGGGTTTGAAGATTTTATGTTGTGATAAAGATGGTAAATACACAAATTCAACGACCAATGTTGTATATAAAGAAGCTTTATTTCGCATTTGAACTAAAGACATATACTTTGTAATGACGGATAATTTATTAAGTTTTATTTCCTCTTATCAGATTACCATTCATTTCTTTTTGTTATTTAGTCACTCTATAAATATTTTACAAATATAGTAATTGATTAACCGCTACTTTAGTCATTCCTTGGACACTCACAAGACAAGCTCGTCTATCGGGTGGGCTTTGCAACTAGTACATATATATGTCAGGATTAAACCACAAAATGACCCAAATGAAAATACATTTGCTAAAGTTGCGTCAGATATTTTAGACGTATTTGAAGTCGAACGGGTCAAGCATGTAATAAACTAAAAAAGAAATGGATCAATTGGGTCAAAAAAGTCAAAACTCATCCAAAGTTTTCTTAAAGGCTTCAACCCACCCAAGTCGATTTATTAGCATTCGTTATAATTTATACCTTCAGCAGCTTCACTTTTAGATCTAGTAAAACCTTCCTTAAAAATGTCATACTCTGTAACAAAAACAACAACGTATATTCTTCCTTCAGCATCAAATTGACATATACGACTAAGAATTACTAGCATTTGTAGTCGTCAAAAGGATAAATCAATTTAGTTATAAAAAGTGAACATGTTTTGTGCTATCTAACTCAGATAGGCTTATTTGGGGTCTCCACTTTGCTAATATGAATTGTAATTTTCTAACAAAGTTGTAAGACAAAAATTAGTTCATAATAACAAACGAGAATACGAAAAGAGATGTAACTCTTTCGCAAAACCTGTTACATTAATTGTCTTGTCGTAATAACTCTTAAAGACTCCAGAATTGCAACAATTAATTGTTTATCGTATTCACTTTCGCACCTGCAATGCAAAAGTTAAAATCGCGATCCTTGTTACTGTACAAATAACCTTATTAACTAATTATCAATCGTACTAATTACTAAGAACACTGATCTCAAAAACTATTGTTTTACCAATGTATAGAAAACAGAGAAACGAGAGAGAAACCAAACTTCAGCTTATAAACAACTTCATCACATCCCAACTTGGCACAGCAGCCCTCAAGAATCTCCATTCCAAGCAATAGCTGACCAACCATTAATATACCTACAAAATAACATAAAGAGAATTCAACAACATTAGTCCTTGAGCTTTATTTCCGGTTAAATTATAATATTAACAGCCCCACCCCCTCACCCCCACCACCCCTTAAATTAACATGAAAACATCAAACATACCCATTTTTGAAATCAATTTTTCATGGTGATTTTTATTTAAACCTTTAGTTAAAACATCACCTGATTGATCAACAGAAGAAATCTTTTTGGATACAGTAACACAATAAATGATTTTATCTCAAACAAAATGAATGTCAATTTCAAGATGCTTTGATCTTTTATGAAAAACAGAGTTAGCTGCAATCTTAATTGAAGCTTGACTGTCACAGAAAACATTTACAAGTAAAAATTATCCCCAATTTAGATGTTGTAAAATCTTTAAGATCCAAACAGTTTCTAAAGTTGCAAAGGCTATGGCTCTATATTCAGCCTCTGCAGATGACTTAGAAAGAGTGTTTTGTTTTTTTTCTTTTCCAAGAAACTAATGAACCATTTAGAAAAATATAGAACCCAGTAACAAGTTTTTAATAAGTTACTACACACTTAGCCCAATCTGCATCAACAAACACTTCAAGAGAAGTGTTTTTTCTTCTAGTAATATGAATACCCTTACTAGGAGATCCCTTTAAATACCTTAGTACTTTAAGAGCAATCTTAAGATGAGACTTTAAGGGTTTATTTATAAAGTGACTTAAACAATGAACAAAGTATGCAATATCATGTCTAGTGTGATTAAGATAGATAAGTTTACCAATTAACTTTTGATACTTAGTTATATTATCACTAATAGGATCAGTACTAAATGGTTCATTAGAAATAGAAAGATTTTGTTAAAGAGAAACAACAAATGGCTTGCAAGCAAGTAAACCAAAATCTGACAAAAGATCTAAGAAATACTTTCCTTGAGACAGGCAAATACCATCATTAGTATCCACCACTTCAATTCCCAAGAAGTATTTAAGCTTACCTAGATCCTTAATCATAAATCTAGATTTAAGAAAATCTTTAAATTTATCAATCTCATGAATATTACTTCCAGTAACAATAATATCATCTACATAGACAACAATAGCTAAGAAACCATTCTTATTGGTCTTAGTAAATAAGGAATAGTCATTTTTACTCTGAGTAAAACCATGATCAATCAAGGCTTGAGACAACTTAGCATTTCATTACCTAGGAGCCTGTTTTAAACCATATAGAGACTTTTTAAGTCTGCAAACTCTTTTATCCCCAGGACTAAAGTACCCATTAGGTAAAGACATATAAATGGTTTCATCAAGATCAGCATATAAAAAAGCAATGTTTACATCATGTTGATATAAAGGCCAAATGTTTTGAATATCAAGATTAATAAGACATCTAACAGTAACAACTTTAACACATGAGAATAGATTTCATCAAAATCAATACCTTCCTTTTGATTAAACCCTTTAGCAACAAGTCTAGCCTTATATCTTTCTATTTCACCATTGGATTTATATTTGATCTTAAAAACCCATTTACTGCCTATAGCTTTCCTATCACTAGGTAATTTAGTAATATTCCAAGTGTCATTATCATATAACGCTTCCATGTCTTTATTCATTGCCTCAATCCATTTTTTCTCCTTACAAGCTTGCCATTAAATTTTGGTTCAAAAGCTTTGTTTAATTTAGTAGTAAAACAAAAAAAATTCTAAAGTAAGATTTGAATATCCTACATATCTTTCAAAACTATATTTTACTTTTGAATCAACAACATATTCATTGTATTTATTTAGAAAAACAGAAGACCTTTCATACCATCTCATTCTCACTCGCAAAAACTGGTTGTGGAGTTTTAATACACTATAAAATATATGATATAATATAACCTTAAGAGCAATTAAAAAAATTCCCTAAGGAAAATTCACTCTCAAAAATATATATAATATAATATATAATACATATATTTAACCGGATAAATATGATCACCCGGGTCGTTTCCCCAACGACTAGTGAAATTGAAACCTCGTTTAAGCTTGGATTATGATTTGAATAAGAAAATAGATGATTTAATGTTCTATGACTACTAAATGAAAAGCAAAAATTAAAGGGCAATTTAAACAATTAAACAAATACGGAAAACAAATAAAACGCGACAATTAAGCAAATAGACTAAAATTAAACCCTAAAATTGCAAACTAAGTTTCTAAACCTAAATTAGGATAAAAGAAAATTTTAAGAAAAAGAAAAATATTTTTTAGATTATTTTTGAATTTTTT
>BQNB010082180.1:0-29403 GCA_026074375.1 Tanacetum coccineum | reverse complement strand
TAACTAGCCTTAATCGCTTAACTTCTATGTCCGTTCCGCTAAATTTTACCAAACTTACTATTTTTAGTAACTTTCTCGCTTTTCCTAAAATATGTTAACGACGTATTTAAATGATATTAATAAATAGGTATGTGTTACTATATGTTTCGCTAGTGTTTAGAAAGTTCAAAAATGTCCAAAAACTCATTTTACTATTCACATCAACACACTATTCATCCGGTTTTGTCGAAAAATGTTTCTAGATTCATTTGGCTATAACTTGGCCGTTTTAAGTCCAATTTTAATGTGCGATATATGAAAAACTATCTATTCGAAACGAGCTCTCCAAAAACAACTTTTACGCCTAATGAAAATATTTTTAGGTCGACCAAAACCTCAAAACAAATTTGGGAAAGCAAGCACTTTTTGTCAAAAACGCAACCAAAATCCACCCAAACTTCACAATAGTGCTTAATCTAGCTTAATCTCCATTCACAACTAATCCACAACAAAACCACACCTAAGACTAACCTAATCCCTTCATTTCTATTGTTGCAACTCTTATTCAACTCTCATCTCACCAAGAACATAATATTTAATAAGTGAAATAAAGTAGCATCTTTATTTATGAAATCTTGTTTTATACTCTTTCAAAAATTAAAACACAACATGAGGGTGTATGGATCTTGAACATATATGAAAGAACATAAGCAAATCATAAGAAAAGATTCAAGACACTTACAAGAATAAAGAACAAGTAGAGAAATCATAAGATCTATACCCTAAAATAATAAATCTATAAAAACCCAACAACAAATCTTGAAACCCTAATTTAGATCTTGTAGAAAACCCTTAAATCAAAGAACCAATACTTGCAAACACCTTAGGTAACCTTAGAAATGAACCTAGAATGCTTGGATTACGAAAGAAATCATAAAAAATAGAAACCCTATGTGGGTGCTTGTTGGTCGTGGGCTTCAAGAAGAGAGAAGGGAGAGAAAGAAATATTTGGAGGCTTAAAAATGATTATGAAACCTTAAGTTGTGATAAGGGATGGTATTTATAGGACAAGATTAGGTTAAAGGGTATTCATCATAGTCAAGTAAGCAACTAACACACACCAAAAGTGGGTGTGTGTAGTTCGGCCAAAACAACCACAATGACCATTTGGTTTATTTTTTTGGGACCATGGTTCATGTATTAGGTCTTAGATTTGAATTTTCAAGTCAAAGGTTGCATGAGTCCAACAAAAGATCACATGTTCTAGTCTTCCTTAAGTTCTTGTGCATGAGAATGACATTCTCATATGTCACTTTCACACACATGCACTAGTTTTATAAAAGATGCTCTTGTATTTAATTTCAAGACTTATGGTTTCATTTGGTTTGGTTTAGGCATCCAAAATATGACAAGGGGGAGAGGGTGAACGAAATTTTTGGCTTATGAACATGAGATGGACGATAACTAAAGTTTACACGAAAAGATTTTGGGTTTTCGGGGTTCCGTTAGGTCAAAAACGCGAAAAACATAATTTAAACGTTAAAGCGTAAAAATAAATACCGAGAGTGATCGTAAACTACGAAACACTTAGAAAAGATAAAATAACTCATATAATATCTAAACTAATCAAAATCCGAAGTCAAAACGCGTCCGATGATGTTTTTTAGATTTACGCGGGTTAACTTCCCGGTAAACTGCCAAATTCAAACGTAATGTATAAAAGTAAAAAATAATGATCAAAAAAGTTTAAAATAATGACCTAAAATTTTTAGGGTGTGACATTATCCCCCCATTAAAATATCTTTGTCCTCAAAGCTTAAGACGTGGACTAAGGGTTAACGAAAAGATGAGGGTACTTTTTCTTCATTTGATCTTCACGCTCCCAAGTAAACTCACGCCCTCGTCCTCGAATTCCAACGACCTCATAATAATGAATACGCTTTGGCTTTAAGCCCTTTTAACTTCTCGATCCATAATTTCAACTGGTTCCTCAATGAAATTAAGCTTGTCATCAATCTGGATCTCATCCAACGGAATAGCTAGTGGTTCGTCTACGAAACACTTCTTCAAATTAGAAACATGAAAAGTGATTTGAACTCGGCTTAATTGCTCTAGGAGTTCAAGTTGATAAGCAAGTGTTCCCACTTTAGCAAGAATCTTGAAAGGTCTAATATAGCGAGGGTTCAGCTTCCCTCGTTTGCCAAAATGTATCACCCCTTTTCATGGTGACACTTTTAGCATGACCTTATCTCCAACCTTAAATTCCAATGGCTTGCTTCTCCTATCGGCGTAGCTCTTCTGTCTATCTCGTACACCTTGAATACGCTTCTTGATCTGAATGATCTTCTCAGTTGTTTCATGAACAATTTCCAGACCAGTTAGCTGAGCGTCTCCAACCTCAACCCAACAAATAGGCGATCTTCATTTTCGGCCATAGAGAGCTTCAAACGGTGCAGCTTTGATACTAGTATGATAACTGTTATTGTAAGAAAACTCTACCAAAGGTAGGTGTTTATCCCAACCTTTCCTAAAATCAATCACACAAGCACATAGCATGTACTCTAAGGTTTGGATGATTCTCTCACTTTGACCACCAGTCTGTGGATGGTAAGCCGTACTCATATCCAATTGAGTACCTAGGGCTTTGTTCAACGATTTCTAGAATTGAGATGTATATTTACTGTCTCGATCAGAGATAATCGAATTTGGCACCCTATGCCTCGAGACTACTTCCTTCAAGTATTGTCTCGTTAACTTCTCCATTGAGTCAGTTTCCTTTATTGGTAAGAAATGAGCGGATTTCGTGAGTCGGTCAATAATTACCCAAATTGTATCTTGACCAGTTGATGTCTTTGGTAACTTAGTAACGTAATCCATTGTAATATTCTCCCACTTCCACACTGGGATCACATGTTGAACTAACAAACCGGATAGTTTTTGGCATTCGGCCTTGACTTTGCCATAGGTTAAACATTTACTAACGTAGGTGGCAATCTCAACTTTCATATTCGGCCACCATTACAGTTTCTTTAAGTCTTGGTACATCTTGTCCGATCCAGGATGAATTGAATATTTTGACTTATGCGATTCATGCAAGCTTCTTGATGCTGTTTGGAGTTACTGATTCTCTTATTGATGTTAATGCTGCTCAGTCAAAGTTAGTGCTGCTGGAGAATTTTAATGAAAATTATTCTAAGTGTTTAAGACTGCTGATGAAGTTACAACTGCCAGTACACAGTTAGTACTGCTAGTGTAAAGTTACTACTGCTAGAGCATATTAGTGCTGCTCAGAGACTTAGAAGAAAAACTGCTAAGTAGTTACTACAGCTAGTACAAAAGTTACTACTGTTAGTACAAAAGTTAGTACTGTTAGTACAAAGTTAATGCTGCTGAAGGAGTTAATGCTGCTAGTGAAGAAGTTAGTACTGCTGAGTTAGTTAGTACTACTTATGTGATTTATATGAGTTATTTGTGTAAAAGACATGTATAACTTATTTGTTTAAAAGATTTGATATTCTTAGGAAAGTATTGTAAGCCGTTTAGGACTCCTTGGTGTATAAAAGGAGGTTCTAGGGCATAGAGTTATAGGCATAAAAAATGAGTCATTCATAGAATTATCATAGCTTCAAGGTTTTTTTTAGTAAAGGGGAATGTCCCAGGTAAAATATATTACTCCAAAAAACCAATTCAGTACAATGGAATATGGCTGAGATACCATATTAACCTTAAGCACTAGCTTGAACCTCGACTAAACCAGTCGGGACATGCCCCAAGCACCACTATAACATAAAATACCCTAACAATAGCTCCTATAGGAAAGAACCATTTCAACGTACACAATGCAATAAACATAGACATAACATTATTGAAAAATCTTCCTAATGCACGACGTAGGCAACTTCCAAAGATGAGAAATCAACTTAACATTTGACTTGTTCTTGAAAGAGCATGATAGAAGCTTCAACTGAACATTCAACTTGATAATCTCTATAACCTGGTCCTGAGATCTTTTTAACTTCTGGAACAACCTTAAATTACGCTCTTGCCATATAAAATAGCAAGAAGCCGCAAACACAAGTTTACTAACGACACTTCTCATCGACTGCATTTTAGCTAATGGCTTGATGAAATTCACAATAGCGTTAAGATTAGAAGGAAGATTAAATATACCCGTATAACCTTTCAAGTGCTCCTAAACTTGAGATGAAAACCGACACTCGAAAAATAAGAGTTCATGAGAATCCGGCTGGACTTCGCATAATAGGCAAAGAAGAAGGTTTAAGTTCGTAGCATTACTTACATCCCATTGCCGCAACAGGTCTTGGGTCTTAAGTTTTTGTTTAATCACCAACCATAAGTGAATTGCATGACAAGGAATTTGTTGAGAAAACCACACCACATGAAACCAATCCAATTTAATATTTATCGCTAGATACACTCCCAAATCGCTGAGACCGAGAACCCTTCTTCCATATTATTCAGATTATACAAGCATATATCGTCACTAGCCTTAGAAAGGATTGGAATATCAATAGCAGCTAGAGACGGGTATTTAACCTGCCAATTAGTAGGCCAAGCCCACTCACCTTGACTAACAATATCAGAAACTTTAAAGTCCAAAGAGAAACCCCCTTGGTAAATATCTCTGCACGACACAACATTAGAAATAGGGCCAAGCGAGCTTTACTTATCGAACCAAGCAGAAGTCATATTACCATTTCCAATTCAAGACCAGAAAAACGGCCTTACCAATTGGTGAACTTGAAGAATCTTTCGCCAACCCCATGACATATTACCTCTAATCTTCAAGGTTTTGTAACCCGAATACTATTGAGAGTATTCATATTGTTTCATTAATAATATTGGAGCTTTTTGTTTATTGAATTATATGTTTATATAATTACTATTTCATTGATAGTTCTTCTTAATATTAAAGATTAGATTCTGCATAATCTTTAATACATTAAAATAAAGTTTCTACTATAGTTGTGTTAGATTTATCTAATATAACTAATCCTTATACAAGCTTAAGGAATTCGATCTATTAAAGTGGGATCAATAAGTGGTATCAGAGCTTGTTGCTTTGAGAAACTTTGCTAGAAGATATGGATCAAGATTCTGCACACATAGTGGTTGCATCCAAAGTTCCCATGCTCAAACCAGGTGAGTTTGAGTTATGAAGGATAAGGATTGAACAATACATCCAGATAATAGACTATGCAATATGGGAAGTTATAGAGAATGGTGCAAACTTGCCAAAAATAGCAGTTGTGGAAGGTGTTGAAAAAGTGATGCCTATTACATCTGCTGAAGATAAGACTCAAATAAGATTAGAAGTGAAGGCTAGAAGTACTTTAATGATAGGTATTCCTAATGAACATCAGTTAAAGTTTAACTCTATAAAGGATGCATCCAAACAGGGGAGGAGGATTAACGATATTAATGAAGATAAAGACATTACTCTGGTTAATGTACAAGATGATGCTGATAATGAGATGTTTGATGTGGGTACTGTGACTGGTGATGAGGTGTTTGCAGACAAGAAAGTTGCTGTAAAGATTCGAATTTAACTTTGAGAAAGTTAGCTTTGGCTGAAGCACTTGCAGCTTTGAAAAGTGTAAAATCCAAGGTTCTAGGGCATAGAGTTATAGGCATAAAAACAAGTCATTCATAGAATTATCATAGCTTCAAGGTTTTGTAACCCTAATACTATTAAGACTATTCGTATTGTTTCATTAATAATATTGGAGATTTTTGTTTGTTGAATTATATGTTCATATAATTACTGTTTCTTTGATTGTTCTTCTTAATATTAAAGATTAGATTCCGCAAAATCTTTAATACATTAAAATAAAGTTTTTACTATAATGTGTTGATTTTATCTAATATAACTAACCCTTTATACAAGCTTAAGGACTTTGGGTCCTAATGAAGTCGGATCAAACAGTGGTATCAAAAGCAGTTGCTGGAAGCTGTAGAAAAGAGATTTGGTGGGAATGCAGCTACTAAGAAGACTCAAAGAAATCTATTAAAGCAGAAATATGAAAACTTCATTGCTCCAAGCTCAGAGATGCTTGATCAAACCTTTAATAGGCTTCAAAAGCTTGTGAGTCTGTTGGAGCTTTTGGATTAAAAAAGGTCTTTCACAAGAAGATGTATAATCAAAGTTATAAGCAGTTTGTCACCTGAGTGGAACACACATGCTGTTGTGTGGAGGAATAAAGCTGATTTAGATACAATGAGCATGGATGATCTCTACAACAACCTCAAGCTGTATGAACCATAAGTTAAAGGAATGTCTAGCTCAAGTTCAAGCACATAGAACATGGCTTTTGTGTCCTCTTCAAATAACAACACTAACAGCACTAATAAAGCAGTTAATACTGCTCTTGGAGTTTTTACTGCTAGCACTTAAGTTAATGCTGCTAACTTTACAAATATTAATAACTTGAGTGATGCTGTTATTTGTTCATTCATTGCTAGTCAACCCATAGACCTCAACATCCACATGAGACATGCTACAAATTCATCCTGATGACATAGAAGAGATGGATTTGAGATGGCAAATGGCCATGTTAACTATGAGGGCTAGAAGGTTTTTGAAGAATACAATAAGGAAGCTTACTGTTAATGGAAATGAGACTATTAGTTTTGATAAGTCCAAAGTGGAGTGCTACAACTATCATAAGAGGAGACATTTTGCTAGGGAGTGTAAAGCTCTAAGAACTCAAGACAACAAGAACAAGGAAATCTCAAGAAGGAGTATGCCTGTGGAAACATCTTCTTCCACAGCTTTGGTGTCATGTGATGGCCTTGGTGGATATGACTAGAGTGATCAGGCAGAGGAAGGACCTAATTATGCACTCATGGCTTACTCATCTTCAAGTTCCGACTCAAAGGTATCCAATGATTCAAATTGTTTAAAATCTTGTATGGAAACTGTTAAATTACTTAAATCTCAAAATGATCAACTATTAAGAGATTTAGAGAAATCTAGTTTAATGGTTTTATGTTATAAAACATGTTTAGAATCAGTGGAAGAAAAACTTGAATTTTATAAAAAGAACGAGTCTGTTTATGTAGAAAACATTAATGGCTTAAAATGTAATATTCAAGTAGGAGAAATAACTATTAGAGAGCTTAAGAAGAAGCTTGAAAAATTCAAAAAGAAAAAGATAGCATTCAATTTAATGTAGATAAATTTGAAAATGCATTTAAATAGTTAAACAATCTTCATAAGAGTTCAGATTGTTTGATATTTGCAAGGAAAGGTTTAGGATATAGAAAAAATATATGCAGTTCCACCTCCCACACAAGGAATTTCATGCCCTCCAACACCTGATTTGTTATCCCCACCCCCCCACCCCCCCCCCACCCCCCCTCCATTTTTTTTTTTATTATTTTGATTTTGTATTAACCTTGGGGGTTTAGATGGGTTTGTTAATAAGCTTGTAGTTGAGAACAAAAAGTTCGATGAAGAAGTGTCTAAGGTAGTTAGGATGTCTGATGATTCCCTAATTATTGAAGATTGAGTGTCAGATAGTGAGGAAGAAATTGTGTCTCAACCTAAAATTGAGAAGAAAACAGTTAAGCCTAGTGTTGCCAAGATAGAGTTTGTCAAACCTAAGCAACAAGAGAAAACTACTAGGAAAAATGCTAAACAATTTGAGCAACATAGACAAAACACTCACATTCATAGATGCAATCAAAGAAACTGGAATAATATGATGTCTCAAAAACTAGGAAGCAATTTTGAGATGTTTAATAAGGCCTGTTATGTGTGTGGAAGCTTTGATCATTTGCAAGTTGATTGCAATTACCAGCAAAAATAGTTTCAAAATAAAAGATGGTAAAACTTGTTTGAACAATACTCAAAGGGTGAATCATCAAAATTTTACTAAAAAGACTCAACCTTATGCTAAAAAGAACTTAGTTCCAAGAGCAGTACTAATGAAGTCTGGTTTAGTATCTGTTAATACTGTTAGACAAGTTAATACTACTCACTCAAAAACAAGAGTGAATGCTCCTAGAAAGAACAATATGTATAGTGTTGATTTAAAGAACATAGTTCCTAAAGGAGGTTTAAACCCTATTTTTTTTGCCTTTTTTGCAAAAGCTACATCTGATGAATCTAAACTTTGGCATAGAAGGCTAAGTCACTTAAATTTTAAAACCATGAATAAATTGGTTAAGGTAAATCTTGTAAGAGGTTTACCTTCCAAAGTTTTTTAAAATTATCAAACCTGTGTTGCTTGTCAAAAGGGAAAACAACACAGAGCCTCTTGTAAGTCCAAAATAGAGAACTCAATTAGTCTTCCTTTACATTTATTGCATATGGACTTGGTTGGTCCAATATTTGTAAAAAGCCTTTTGAAGAAAATGTATTACCTAGTTTTCATAGATGATTACAGTAGGTTTACATGGGTTTTCTTTCTAGCTACTAAGGAAGAGACTAGTGGCATTCTTAAGTCCTTTATAACTGGTATAGAAAATCTAGTAGATCACAAGGTTAAGGTGATTAGATATGATAATGGGACCGAGTTTAAAAACAGAGAAATGAGAATCAGTTTTGTAGAATGGAAGGTTTTTAAACAAAGTTAGTGTAGCGAAACTCCTCACAAAAAGAGTTTGCTGAGGGGAGAATAGAACACTAATTGAGGCTGCTAGAGGACTTATCAGCTGGTTCCTAAAGTTGCCAAACTACTTTTTGGGCAGTAAGCCAGTAACTTTTGCCTTGTTATGTTCAAATAGAGTGTTAGTATTAAGCCTCATAACAGGAGGGGGGGAGGAGGGAGACCCATTATGATCTTTTTTCATGAAAGAACAACTAACTATAAGTTTTTATGAGACCATTTAGGTGTCCCATTACTATTCTTAATACCATAGATCAATTAAGTAAATTTGATGGTAAGGCTGATGAAGGTTTCTTTGTTAGATACTCTTTAAATAGTAAAGCCTTAGAGTATAACAATAGTAGAACAAGGATAGTGGACAGAAAACATGCATATTAGGTTTTAGTGAGAAACACTAATATTGTAGGTAGTGGACCAAGATTGGCTATTTGATTATGATCCACTAACAGAACAATGAATTAAGAGCCAATTGTTGGCAAGTACACAGTCTAAATGGTTTTTGCAGTACAAAAGCAAGTGATAATGCATGTCAGCAAGAAAGGAGATAATCCTAAGCAAGGGAATTACATTTTGCGACCATTGGGACTGCTGATCCACTATTTTCCCTAAGATCCAAAGAGTTATTCTCATGATGATGGATCCAAACCTTCAAGTGATGATGAAAAGAAGGTTGATGAAGATCCAAGAAAAGAAAATGAATGTAATAATCAAGAGAAAGAAGATAATGTTAACAGCACTAACATTGTTAATGCTGCTGGCACAAATAAGGTTAATGCTGTTGGTGAAAAAACAAGCATTGAACTTCTAGTTGATCCAAATATGCCTGCTTTGGAAGATTATAGCATATTTGACTTCATAAGAGATGATGAAGATAATGGTGTAGTGGCTGACATGAACAATTTGGATACAACAATCAAAGTCAGTCCTATTCCAAATACAAGAATTCATAAAGATCATCCTCTTAATCAAGTAATTAGAGATTTGCAATCAGCTACACAAACAAGAAAGATGTCAAAGAATTTGGAGGAACATGGGTTTGTTAGTACTATTCTACAAAGAACAAACCATAAAGACCTTCAAAATTGCTTGTTTGCTTGTTTTTTATCACAGGAAGAACCCAAAAAGGTAATTCATGCATTAAAGGATCCAAGCTGGATAGAGGCTATACAAGAAGAGCTTCTACAATTCAAGTTACAAGAAGTTTGGACATTAGTGGATTTACCAAATAAAAAAAGGGCTATTGGCTCTAAATGGATTTTTAGGAATAAAAAGGATGAAAGGGAAACTGTGATAAGAAATAAAGCAAGATTGGTTACTCAAGGGTACACACAAGAATAAGGGATTAACTATATAAAGTCTTTGCCCGGGCAAGAATGAAGCAATTATCTATTTTTAGTTATGCTTCATGTTGAAGATTTGTGGTGTATCAAATGACGTTAAAAAGTGCATTTCTCTATGGGATAGATTTGAAGGAAGACGTGTATGTAGACAACCACCCAAGAATTAAACAGATCTAGACTTTCCTGATAGAGTATATTTTGTTGGCTCAAGTTTATGTGGATGATATCATCTTTGGTTTAACAAAGAAGGAGTTATGTATTGCATTTGAGAAGTTGATGCATGAGAAGTTTCAAATAAGTTCTACGGAAGAACTTACATTCTTCTTGGGATTACAAGTGAAGCAGAAGAAGGATGCATATTTATTAGTCAAGGATAAAAAAAATATGTGGAAGACAATTTTAAAGAAATTTGGTTTTATAGAACAAGACCGCAATCCCACTAATAGAAACACAAAAGCCTGTCTACTCATGGATGAAATGGTGAAGAATGGATGTTTATATCTATAGGTCAATAGCATGGGTTCAGTGATGTATCTATACATCTTCAAGACCTGACATCACTGTTCAGTGTGTGGCATGTGCTAGATACCAAGTCAATTCAATGGTTTCACACCTTCATGGCTGTGAAAAGGATTTTTAGGTACTTAAAAGGTCAACCAAAATTGGGCCTTTGGTATCCAAAAGATTCTCCTTTTGATTTGGTAGATACACTGATAGTGATTATGCTAGAGCAAGCTTTGATAGGAAGTCTACAACAGGAGGTTGTCAATTCCTTAGATGTAGATTAATATCATGGCAGTGCAAGAAACAGACAATGGTTGCAAATTCCATAACAGAAGCTGAATATGTGGCTGCTTCAAGTTGCTGTGGACAAGTGTGCTTTAAGATCAAAATCAACTAACTTATTATGGTACAATTTTTATGCATACCAAGATCTTTAATTGAGAATACCCCAAATACCTATTTGCATAATTAAAAATCCTGTTTTTTATTCAAAACACAGCATATAGATACCATAACATCATATTTATTAGAGAATTTGCCAATGAAAAGAAATTGATTCAAATGGTCAAAATCATACTGACAAGAATGTTGCAGCTTTGCTTACAAAAGCTTTTGAATGTAAGTAGATTTCAATATTTGATTGTTAGTATTGGAATGATGAATCTTTAAAGTCTTTTATCTCTTTATGTTTTGTAGAGTTTTGTATGAATTAGTATTGTTATTCAGTCAGTTAAAAGTTCCGCATAAGTATAATTATACGGCTGGCTTTATACTTAATACTGCTAAGTCTATTGCTGTTAGATTATACTTAATACTGTTAGGTAAAATTAAATTATGATATTGATAAAAATTGCTAGTGAGCTTGTGTTTTTCTTGTTTTTGGACAAACATTTTGCAGGAAAATCAAAGAAAAGTGTTAGATGGATGATGTGAAAAGCTGTTTGGCAAATAGAATTATAGTTAATACGGTGACTCAAAATTTAATGCTCTAGCATAACTTGTTATACTAGCGGTTCTAAGTTATTGTTGCTAGGCATACACTTACTACTGCTGAGTTACTAATTCTAGATTCAAGTTAATGCCGTTGAGGGTATTCTCATAAATACTTCGATTAAGGGTTTCAATTAGCCATTTAATCGATTTCATACTTTCGTAAACTCTCTAATCACAAACCCTAACTCAATTTTATCATCCATTATCAATACCCAACACAAATGGTGAATCTAAAGTTTACAGATACTCATAATATGGTCGCATTTTTATCTAAACCTGAAGAGAGTGATGGGTTTGAGCAAATTGTGGATTTTCTGAATGCACACCCCATAAAGTACGCTTTAACCGTTAATCCTACTATATATATTTCATGTATCGAACAGTTCTGGTCTACTGTCAAGGCCAAAACTATTAATGGGGAAGTTCAGTTACATGCCCTAGTAGATGGCAAGAAGGTTATCATTACTGAAGTTACTGTTAGAAGAGATCTTCAACTAGAAGATGAAGAAGGTGTTGATTGTCTACCAAATTCTACCATCTTTGAACAGCTTACACTGATGGGGTATGAGAAAACTTCATAAAAGCTTACTTTCTATAAGGCATTCTTTTCCCCATAATGAAAATTTCTGATTCATACTATTTTATAATGCTTAAGTTCAAAGACTACTGCACGGAATGCGTTTAGTAGCACTATGGCATTTGTAATTATCTGCTTAGCTACAAATCAGAAATTTAACTTTTCAAAATACATTTTTGAAAGTATGGTTAGAAACTTGGATAATTTGTCTGGGAAATTTTTGATGTATCCAAGGTTTGTACAAGTGTTTTTGAATAAACAACTTGATGGGTTGCCAAGTCACAAGAGAATTTATATTGCACCCTTTCTCACTAAGAAGATCTTTGGAAATATGAGAAGGGTGGGAAAATATTTTTCTAGAAAAGTGACAGATTTGTTTCCAACTATGATGGTCAAAACCAAATGGGTAAAGGTTCAGCAATGCCCAATGATCCCCAACACACACCCACTTTTATTCAATCATCTCCTCCACCTCAAAAGACTCAAAAACCTAGTAAGCCTAAGAGAAAGGACACTCAGGTACCTTAGCCTAGTGGTCCTATAGACATTGTTGCAGATGAGGCTATCCATAAAGAGTTAGGTGATAGTTTGGTGAGGGCTGCCACTATTACTTCTAGCTTAGAAGCAGAGCATGACAGTGGTAACATAGCTAAGACCCGATCCAAGGCAACACCTAATAAATCTAGTTCCCTAGGAACTACTTTAGGTGGTGGTCCCAGGTGCCAAGAAACCATAGGGGATACAATTGCTCAAACTAGATTTGAGAATGTATCTAAACTTTCCAATGATTCACTACTCACAAGAGGTAACACACTTTAAAGTAATGAGGATAGACTTAAACTTAATGAATTGATGGAACTATATACCAATTTACAAAAGAAGGTTCTTGATTTGGAGAAGACATAGACCACTCAAGCTAATAAGATTGCTAGTTTGAAAAGGAGGGTCAAGAAGCTTGAACCGAAAAAGAGGTCAAGAACTCATGGGCTGAAAAGATTAAGAAAGGTTGGTTTTATAGCCAGGGTAGAATCCTTTAGAGATGAAGAAAGTTTGGGTGAGGATGCATCCAAACATGGGAGGAGGATTAATGATATTGATGAAAATGAAGACATTACTCTAGTTAATGTACAAGATGATGCTGATAATGAGATGTTTGATGTAGCTACTGTGACTGGTGATGAGGTGTTTGCAGAACAAGAAGTTGCTGCTAAAGATGTGAATTTAACTGTTGATGAAGTTACTTTGGCTCAAGCACTTGCAGCTTTAAAAAGAAGTTAAAATCAAGGTAAAAGGGATGTTATAGAAGAGCCAAGTGTCCAGTTAGTGGTCTGCCAGGCTTCAATAAAGGTAGAGCGCTACAACAACAACTGCTACAATTCTAACTCCAAGGAAAGGAATTGTTATTACTGAGCTGGGTACACCTACAATAACGAGATCTTCACAACAACCATCACATGCAAAAGTTTAGGACAAAGGCAAAAAGAAAATGATAGAACCTGAGAAGCCTTTGAAGAAGAAAGATCTAATCAGGCTTGATGAGGAAATTGCTTCAAAATTAGAAGCTAAATTTGATAAAGAGGAGAGACTTGCAAGGGAGAAGGATGAAGCCAATGTTGCCTTGACTGAAGAATAGGATGATATTCAAGCTAAGATTGAGGCTGATCATGAATTGGCCAAAGACTGCAAGCAGAGGAGCAAAAAAAGTTGTCTGTTGAAGAAAAGGCAAAATTATTTCAGCAACTCTTAGAGCAAAAAAGAAAACACTTTGCTGCTAAAAGAGCAGAAGATCAAAGAAATAAACCACCAACCCAAGCTCAGCAAAGAAAAATCATGTGTACTTACCTGAAGAATATGGAAGGAAAGAAGCTCAAAGACTTGAAGAACAAATCTTTTGATTCTATTCAGAAGATGTTTGACAGAGCTTTCAAGAGGGTGAATACATTTGTTGACTTCAGAACAGACTTGGTGAAAGGTAGTTCAAAGAGAGCAGGAGAAGAGTTAAAACAAGAGAGTACTAAGAAGCAAAAGGTGGATGGGGATACAGACACAACAGAGCTTCAAAGTTTAATGGAAGTCATTCTAGATGAAGAAGAGGTTGCAATTGATGTTGTACCTTTAGCTACTAAGTCTCCAAGTATTATTGACTGGAAGATCCACAAAGAAGGAAAGAAAAGCTATTATCAAATAGTGAAAAGTGATGGAAAGTCTCAAATGTACAAGGTCTTTAGTCAAATGCTTAAAAGTTTTACCAAGGAAGATTTGGAAGATCAGTACAAGCTGGTAAAAGCTAAATATGATCAACAAGATCAGTGGAAGACTTAGATTTGGTATTATGGAATGATTTGAAAACAATGTTTGAACCACATGTAGAAAATGAAATCTGGAAGTTGCAACAAGGATACAAAGTTTTGAGCTAGAAGCTATTTAACTCATGTGGAGTACATTGCTTGAGTTTGCAATTTGGAATGATTTACATGCTGGTAGAAAAGAGATATCACCTTACACCACCTATAATTACAGATATGCTGAACAAGAAGCTTTAGGTTTATGGAAACCGTAGAGGGGAGGTGAATACATTTCCATTAAAAAACTTTAAATCAAAGAATACATCACTCTTCTACTGGCAATCCCATATATATATGGGGGCCGCCTGAATTATGGGACCGCCTCCAGAAGAGGTTTTCAGACTAGATCTTTTATATCAAATCACCAATTAAGTTTGACGCAATATGAGAAGTTTTGATAATTGGTTTATAATAGCTAACACATATTCTAACAATATAATCATACTCATAATATTTAGCACAAAGAGATACACAACTTTAACTAACAAGATATACACAACCAATCACACAATTATGGACACAATGCAAGTATAAAAGTAAAGCGGTAAATGTAAAGAAATAAGTAAAGCGAAAGGTAAAAGAAGATGCAAACTGACACGGTGATTTATAGTGGTTCGGTCACGAAGCTCCTCTTCGCCCTGCTCCACTCCCCAAGTATCCAACTCGAGAGTTACTTCACTAATCAACAAGCTCCCTTTCGGCGGAGAAAACCTTATACCAATGCTTACATTATTTTCCGACACTAAGCTAGATGTCGAGTTCTTCTTCGGGTATAACCAAACCTATATTTTTATGGTCCAACATAACACACCTTGTGTTATTCTATTGCCGAAACACATAAACCGCGTCGTGTTACATTATTTTTCGACCACTAAGCTAGATGTCGAGTCCTAATCTAGTAGACACCAATCTACCCACTTCACCAATGTATTTTAAGGCCTAAAATACTAACCAACCCTCAATCAACCCATCCAAATATATACATCATTTGGATCTACACACTACTAAAGATTGGAAGACATGGACTCGATCTATATGTAACAAATGTTACAAATGGACTAACTAGACTACATAACTTCAGATCTTAAAGATGACCGAAGTTCTTCTCTTGCACATGAGGGAAAAAGGAAAGGATAGAAGATTGGATCACATTTAAACAAGATTAAACTATGTTAGTGATCAAGATATTTAGAGAGAGAAAGGGGATTTTAGAGAGAGAAAGGAATTTGAAAAATCTATGCAAAGAGGGTTAATTTTCAGCAAGGGGTGGACCAGTATTTATAGCCAGGATTCCCTAACGGTCAGCTGGGGGCGGTCCCGGCGGTCCCTTATATATAAGGGGGCCGCCTAGGCCCTAAGGGGGCCGCCCCTAGACTGACGCTCTGATTTTTGTCTTTTTGTGGGGAAGGTTTATCTGACTTAGCTGGTAGCAGTTTTGGGGGGAAAATTTCAATTTCAAATTTTATGTTTTTAAATAAAATTTATTTTTATCTAATTAAAACTATTTTGTGTATTTTTATAAAAGTCTAGTTTTATAAAAATATGATGGATTAAGAAGAAAACTTATTTTCTTGATCACTAATTAAGTTTAATGATTTATTTATCCATACCTGCGTGAATTTTAACGTCAGGTGAAAACCAATGTCCTTCTTTGAGCATACTTGAGACGTTGGAGAGATGTGTGATGCATGTATGTATTGAGGGTTTGTATTACGAGTAACTTTGGCGCACTTACTTTACGTATTACAAGTCACATTTTGTCATCATCAAAACATAAAGAATCGATAGATTAAATATCATAAATTTGCACGAACAAATCTTTCCCCATTTTTGATGATGACAACTATGTAAACTATAACACATAGTAAAGTTTAAAAGTTACCCGTTTACACTCCCTTCTCCCCTTTTTGTCAAAGCAAAAAGGTATTATGTGAATATAAGACGAAGATATGAGAAGATGGTATGTGTTCTGGTATATGCGTTTTAGAGGGAATATAAGATAAAGTGCTTCGAGTATATAGCTTGAGGATAAAAATATGAAAAATAAAGGTGAAGGTGATTATGTGTTTTTTCTGGATAGTTGAGAAATGTCATGAGAGATGTAGAAGTAGGCAAGAGAAGAAGGTAGGTACTTTCTGAGTGTATAGTTGAAGAATGAGGAAAAGTAGGTGCTCTAATCAAGTATATAGGGTTGAGAATAAGAAAGAATTATGTGTAGGTTAAAGAAGTTATGTTTGGATAATTTAGAGGAGGTCATGATAGATGAGGAGAAGGATTGAAAAGAAGATATGCACTTCAAGTATATAAGTTGAAGTTATGAGAAGAGAACCTTAAGGTTGAGGGTGATTTGGAAGTGGAGCAGGTGAAGTATTTGGAGTATGAATGAACCTTTCATTGTATTTGACAATCTCCAATCCTATCTTCCAATAAAAGTGAGCTTGCATCATCCTAGTAAAGTCTTCTATCATCATAGTTTAACCAACTTCATGCTATTTACCCACATATCTCCTAACTCCCCCTTGCTAATTGCTTCCCAATGATAATATCATTCCTTGTATATTAACTCTAACAGATCCATGGATCAAATCAATTACCATCGATGCTCAAGAAGTTCGATGCAATTTAAATGAGTAGAGCGCTTGCAAGTGCTCCCCCTCAGTGTATGCTCCCCCTTATTTGGGGAACCAAGGAATCAAGATATTGTTGTGCTACAAAATAAAGTTAGTAGACAAGTGCACATATACATATAGCAAAACATTAGCGGAACTAGACATTCCTTCTAAGGTTTTTATTAAAAGTATGACACTTAAAAAAAGTTGAAGCTAGACACATGCAATCATTGTTTAAAAATCAACAATTTAAATGATATAATTAAAAGACTCAAGACATATGTTTAAGGACAAAGATTAGACCGACTTTTAATAAATGAGAATGGGATTCATTTATTGATTAACACAAAAATATTATGAGAATAACTTTTTAAAAGTAGACGAATGACATTTAATATCTTGGCAAAATATGCCAAAATATATACTTTAAAAGGTTAAAAAATAGATAGGACGAGAATGGAGATGATATGCTCTTGGATGAGAATGAAAAAGAGATTCCATAGAGCCGAGAAGTAGGGAAGGATGAGCGAGACTAAAGAAGGAATGTGTTGACGAAGGGTAGTTAGAAAGGATTGATATATCATTTGCACTAAACAATTGATGTGCCAGTGACCGTCGAGACAAGAGATGATTGGGAAATTAAAGTTTGTTGTGTTTTTGTTGGTTGACAATGTTTGAGGAACAAGGTGGGATGTGAAATGAGGTTAGTGGTCTTTCAAGTGGAAGAATAATGAAGACTTCAACATTGTGGCGACGCATAACACTTGAAGATATAATACAACTTTATGAGTTCTTCACTTTCTAGAAAATTGAAAGTTTTGTGAATGAGGACAATGTTCATTTCGCCAAATTACTTAAATATTCGGATGAAATAATTAAGTTTCAAGGGAATAGGAAGATTATTATCGATAAACAAGACTATTAGAAGAGAGAAGAACCCTTTAGAAGTAGAAGAAACGTTAGATATGAGGAACCTATAAGAAGTGAAAAGGAACGATTAGAATTCGAAGAACTTTAAAGTAGAAAGACTATCAGAATGAAACGACTAGGTAGAATAGAAAGAAAACGTTTTTCGGATGAGAAGATTGGTCTAGAATTTGAGCACAAAGACGTATGCGAGATGTGAGACACAAGTTTAATATTGAGGGGATTTATTAGGAAGTGCTGAATTGTAAAGTCTATCGATTGAAAAGGAGAAAGTGTTTTTTTGATAAATGAGATGCATTTCATTATGAAATTCACTTGACTCTTGAAAACATAAGCAACGATGCTTAGGAGTGTTGGGATAGAGAGACCCCTTGAACTATAAGAGATATTGGGTATAGGTTTTATGGGTGGGAGTAGACGTTAACCATAGAAGACGAAGAAAAGAGAGAAACAGGGTGTTTCATCTTATATTAGAGAAGTAAATGAAAGAATCACAATCCTGCTACCGGCGGTTCCATATATATATGGGGGCCGCCTGGTTTATGGGGACCGCCACCAGCAAAGGTGTTTTGGAATCGATTGTTAACAAATTTTTTTGAAAAGAGTGACATTTTAATTTGCATTTCGCTAATTAAAAAAAAATACAGTATAGTCTTTGCGATTGAAGTAGTTAAGTTGTCACGACATGGAATGGAACAACTGAACTAGATATCGAAACTAGAAGAAAAGAGGAAACATTTATGGAATGTGTTTCATCATTCCTAAACCAAGACGAAGATAATTTAACGATTCGCGATTGAGGGGTAAAGAAAGAATGTCGGCGATTTTATCTTCAGACGCAACCTTTTCGAGATGTTTCCTTTTGGACATTGTTCCGAAGGAAATGGTGACGTATCTTCGGTGTGTTTCGTACGCGAAAATAATAATATAATAATAATAATAATATTAATAATAATAAAGATAAAAAATAAAGAGATGGAGGTGACGAGCTATGACAATGGCTCAAACGGATGTGGTCTGTCTCAAGTATTGTGAAAGTTTATAGAACAATCCATGAACGAGGTATAAGGTTATCTAAAGGGTAGCGGAAAAAGAGCCTAGACAGGAATTAAGCCAACTCTATGGTTGATGAGGCTGGTTGAGTGAGCAGAAAGTGTGATCGAAGACAAAGAGTGTTTCGAGTCGAAAGAAATGAATGTTTCCTCTCGAAGAGAAAGAATGTTTTTGTCAAAGAGAAAAGAATGTTTTCGTCGAAGAGAAAGAATGTTCTGTCAAAGAGAAAAAGGAGAGCGTTTTAACTTATGTTGTTAAAAGACTTGAATAGGGATTTTCAGATATGACCTTTAACGTTTGCAATCGCAATTAAAGATACTTGAATATTTCGGATGAAATATTTACGTTTGTCCAAACCTACTTGGAGAGCGTTAGATAGTATCTAAGCTTTATTTGCCTAAAGAAGTAAGATGAATTGGAAGAAGCGAGACGATGATCATAGGATGTTAAGTGAAGACTCTAGAAGATTTAAGACCATTTTATGACTCTTTTGAAAATTTAGATTAGTGCCCCATACGCGAAGAAAGATATTCTAGTATGAGAAAATATATACATAGATGTATAAGACATATAGATATAAGCATGCAAGTTTATCTAAGCGATACATCCAACACAATAATCAACTAAATTAATGTGTAGCAACTGTACTGACTATCTAAACCGTATTTGTCCTACATCAACCTAAACATAGTGTATGTGTAAACAAGTAACAGGTAAGTCATTGTAAGATACGCAAACAAACAAGATAATTTTAAATGTAATCAAGCATGTAAAACATTTAGCATTTAGCAGTTAGGAGCAATCATTTAATAAAACAAAAGATATATATTACCTGAACTCTAAAAAAGATAAACGCCTTTATTAAGTCCATGCATTTAATAGATATACAATTAATCGTTGAGCATCAAAATAGTCCCATAAGTCATATACTAGCTGTCGCGCACCAACGAGATCATATCGAGCAAGTTATCATCTTGATGCTTCAAAGCACATATGTGAGGTGCATGTTGTCTAGATTGATTAAGAAGAAATCTATTTTCTACTTGCTTAGTGTGCACTCCTAATGAGATACAAAGTCTATCACTGGAGACTATACAATTAGGCAAGATTTAAGGAAGAGTCATTTAATCAAATTAGAGAATGAATATGAGACTATCACTAGTGGTGCTCAATTCAGGCTAAACACGACCATTTTTACGGGTTATACCACAAACCTAACTTTACTCTTGGAAGCAATTCAACCGTTAGGTCAAATTGAATTTCTAGTGCAATAGATTCTCCAGTAGTCATTCTCATGTTTAGACAAAATATAATTCCTATATTTGCCTAATGAAGTGTAGCAAAGATAAAATTTGTATATCTATTTTCATAAAAAAGGCATAACATGACTCAACTAACATGCTATTAATTTTGGTATGCATATCCGTAATCAAGAAGTGTTGAATTCTAAGGTAAAATATAGAGCAAGGCCAAGTTGGTTGGATGTCTAACAAAGAAGTCATCTAGGACCCAGGAGTGATGCTTAAGATGACAAAACTATATACTCTGTAATCAAGTGTTCAAAGAATGCACCTTTGCATGTCTTTTAGGAAAAAGGGGAAAATTTTTTCCCCCGCCCAAATTAAGGTTATTTAACCTCAATAGTCTTGTGAATATTTCATCATAGAAATAATGATGATTAACTAAAGTTTAGTTACATGTATGTTGGACTTTTAAGTGATTGACAAAAAGAAAGATGTTTAATCTAATGCCATAGGGCAGATTTACCTAAACCGAAGATGAATCTAAGACGAAGGATCCATCGATCCGTAGAGGTGCCAAATTAGGCAAGAATCATTTTTCCATTATTTGGGAGATGGTGTTGATATTAGGTTATTAGGGGGGGGTAAAGAAACTTATATAAAGTGATAAGGGGATCCTTCCAGTTTTTGAGTATCCGGAAATGACATCCAAGTCTTAGCTTATCAATAAGAGTACATATGAGTTTCATGGAATTCTAGTAGTCAATCCTACTTAGAGTGTGTTAAGTTTAGCATGTATAATTTGACCATAGCTATAACACCCCGTGTTTTAGGGTCATTGACGACGTCAATAAATTCACAAGTTATTTTTAGGGTTTTACGCATTTGCTTTTAAATCGTAATAGTTAAGTTAAATCGCGTAAGTTAAAAAAATTATCGTTTAGCGTAATCGGACACCAAACGAATTAAAGTTTTTGTCAAGCAAGCAATATATTATTTTTATGAAAGTAATAATTAACTTTTTATATTTTATTTTATTGGTTGCGTAAGACGTTTACGTTTCACAATTAAATACGTTTAAGCATACCCGGAAATCACTTATACATATTTTTAAAACCCTAGATATTTATTAGATATTTATCTAAAATATCTTTTAGATATTTCCTTAACCTTACCCTAGTTAGACTTAACTAGGGATCCTTAACCATGGTTAGCTCCTATATAAGGACTTAACTAGCAAGATAAACACACATAACACATTCCTAAGGTGTAAATCAAAACAATCTCTCCCATTTTACTCTTGATAGGCCACGGCTCAAAAACACCCCTTTACACAATCCATACAAATTTTTCTACCAATTATACAAACATACACACATCATTCCTAAGACCTTCTAAGATGTTTGCAAGCATTGGTTAACCATTTACAAGTGTTGAAGCAAAGAATGGAAGATTAAGGTTTTAAACCTAATATAGGGTTTTCATACTTGCAAGCTTGGATTTGTGATCCAAACAAGGGTTTGGATTGTGTTGGTCATCATACTACATATCATTAAGGTTATCTAAGACTCTTTATGTATTCATACTTATGATTTTATGTGTTCATATGTTTTATTTAGCTAAATCACCATTTAGGGTTTCTTTAATGGGTTTTGATTAAAAGTGAGATTAGAACACTTGTTATCTTGAACTCTTGGACAAAACATGACCTAATGGACCTAATGTTATGTAAGACATAGGGGGGAGGGGGGAGGGAGGAAGGGGGGATATTAATTAAGGGTTCTAATGATTGTAACAAAGTGGTAAAAGCTAAAAAGGCTAAAAAAACAAGTTTAAACACTTTTAAGAACTTATCCTTAGGGGCTGTTTGTATTCGAAAAATTACATATGTATTTTATACTTTTATAAAATACTACATGTCACAAGGATCGAGGGGTCATAAAGAACTCGAAAAACCGATTAATAACGAAGAAGATACGCTATTTACAAGTTTACGATAGTTAATACTTTTATAAAACTATTTTTATAAAAGTTACTATTCATGGAAAACTTATACTTTGAAAAAACAAAATAAATGATAAAACTTTTAATTTCGCGATCGTGCACGAAAGAATCCTAAAAAACGAAGCTAAAACTAATAAGATACGACTTTACTGAGTTTACGCTAATTAAAACGAAAAAAACGAGGTTTATAGCTGTGATGAACAGTAAAATCACTAGTCACATCAGAATCAAGAAAACCAAAAATGTGATTTTATAACCGCATCTACTACAACAGCGAGGGCATCAAGAAACGCCGGAAAGGGCAAAAACACCCCGGACCTAAAAACGACGAAGTTATGCATTTTGCTAAAAGGCGTAATTAATAAACGTTTTATACATTAAAATATGATTTCGCTAAAACAAATAGAATGGTGATAACGCTACATCGATATAATATATGTGTTATTAGTTATCAAAGTGCTATTATTACTAGGGAATTACCATAATGAGGCCTCTTCGATGGCGTATGACGATATGTTGATTTACGATTAAAGTATCCAGCTCCCTCGTACGTCATGTCATGACCTCTTAATTATATAGCCCCAACGACAGTATGATGAAAACACTAACTATGATTATATATGTAGTTGTTAGCCAACGTACTCGAGTACACTCATACGACATATATTTGGATTAGGTTGCATTCGGCGATTAGCGGACGCAAAATTTTGCGTGATATACATAATATTAGCCACTCGAGTGAGTTCATAACCCAACGTTTACATTATTTAATTTATATAAGTTTTTGGGTGAGAACATGCTTGATATAAATACATTTACTTGGTTGATTACAAATGATTTATAAACACATATTTATATATCTCGCATGAAGATTAAAATACTTGAGGTTTACTCTTTTTGGACATAAACACATACTTGACTTATTACTCGAATAATAACGGATTAGCTAGGTACAAGAATTGTAAATCACTAGTGAGGGTGGGAGCGAGAATGTTATAAATAAGAATCTATTGGGGATTGACAACCCCCGTTTGGGTGATTAGCTCTCACTAGTTCGAGATCGAACTAACGAACGTTATACCATGTCGGATATGAATGGATTGGTGTCTACATGACCAACAACTATAGATAAAATGAACATTTAATGTGACTAGAATACAAGTGGCATACTTACAAGTTCTACGTTGCAGTTTCCATGAACTTAGAGTAATCGTAATCATTTCTCTTACATACTTAAAACTAATTGTGCTCATTATAATATCTACTTGAAACATTTTTGGATATTGTGTTTATTATAATATCTACTTGAAACTAATTGGGATATTGTGTTCATTATAATATCCACTTGAAACAATTTTTATAGATATTGTGTTCATTATCATACCTACTTGTAAACATTTTAGATATCGTGTTCATTACAATATATACTTGAAACATTTTGGGATTTTATATAAGGAAACCTATATATGTAGGTTTATGCGTTACAAGTCTTGTATGGGCGAAACTTGTAACACAGTAAACCTATATATATAGTTTTGGGATTTACATTCATACTTACAAAAATCTATGAACTCACCAACTTTAATGTTGACACTTTTAAGCATATTTTTCTCAGGTGAAATAGATGTAATAGACATACTGATGTGCATAGAGTCCAAATTTACAAGATTTCCTTTCAAACGACTTAGTTAGAGGTCTTCTCTCCTGACTATGTGCAATGGATCATGAATAACTCTCCGGAAATACATTCGCTGTTGACCCAATTGGGGTGTTACAATATCTAATAACACAACATTTGAACACTTAGACTCATGAAACATCTTTCATTGCAAGTGGGAGTTAGAATTTGATGACCAATCTTATTGTCTTACAATCGACTTGTGACTTCATTAATCAACCGAAAGACCTATGAGAGTTGTTGAGCTTATAGGAGCTTATTTAGCTTTAGCTTAAAATTTTAGGACAAATGAAAAAGAGAGAGAGCTTATGAATGTAAATACTGAATTTCATTAACAAAAGAACTGATTACATTACTTTTAAAAAGAAATTACAAAACATTTAAGGAAAATTACATTTAGCTAAAAACGAAATTTTAAGCTACCTAAAAGCTACTTAAAAAAACTAGATCCTGTGTGTGTGTGTGAGGTGAGAGCCTATTTATAGCCGATCCCCGAAGCTTCTAGGTCTGGCTTGATGCCCACGCTCCAATCAATCCCAACCAATCATTTCTTCAATCATTTAAGGGCTATTGTAAGCCGTTGGATCAAAATGTGGATGCTCAAAGATTGCCAAGCTGTCATTCTCATGATGTGACAACTTGTGCTAGTTTTGTGAGTGAATGTAGTGCAAATTCCTTTTTCCTTTGTGCTTTCTCCATAGCCACGTGGCTTTGATGCTTGGGTGAGCTAATGAGATGCTTTGATTTGACTAATCTCTCCCTGCCATCTTGTATGCGATCACTTGAATTGACCTAAGCACCCTTTAATTTTGATTTGCCCTCTCGTTTTACCCGGAGTTAAAATGGAGACGATGATGAATAGTAATTCATCCTTTTGCGCCTTTTAAACTAAAAAGGGGGTAATTCGGTTTAAACTTTGGAGATATTGCAAATATGGTCCTTGTGGTTGGTTATAAAAGGTGTAGTGTAAAAAAAGAGACTTTTGGAAATGGCAACAATGGCCCTTGGAGTTTTATGAAAAGGATATTGGGCTAAGGGTTTGGGTTTTTGGATCCGGGCATGGTCCATTTAGGTTTAGGGACTATTTTTGCAACTTTTGAAACTTGAAGGGCTATTTTGAAACATTTTGGGTCTTGTCTTTTATGGTTGACTTCTGTTGACCAAGATTGACTGGAGTTGACTGAAGATTTGACTTTTTCTGGCTTTGGCTTCCGGCTTTTGTTCACTCTTCCGTTCTTGTGTCCGTGTTTGCCCGTTTTGACGGTTTTCTTTTGATTTTTCATATATCCGTACCTGCACACACAAAACACAAATACAAGCATATTTTTGCCATTTTTAGTCTGTTTTGGGCTTATTTGGGCCATTTTAGGTATAAATGGATATGTGTATTTAACACTTATCACGTATTAATACAATCTTTTATTTTGTTTAACCAACCCAAGGTCAAACACTTCAAGATGATGAAAAGATTAAGACATCTTGTTGGAAGAGAGTTGATGTGTTGGAAATATTTTAGTGACGGGTTTTAATATATGATCTTAGGACATTATTTTTCCACACACTTGACAAACTATTAAACTCTCATTTCTAAATGGGTTCCTACACTCAAAATGATCTACAAGATGTTTATGTAACACTTGTAAATATAGTGATCTATGCCTATATGCAATGCACAAATGATTTTGCAACTTAACGCAAGACATCTAGCATAATTCCTATTAGGCATAATCCAGAAAACTAGTAACATACAAATAGTATACATGGCACATGTGTTTAGATATATAATTAGCTCAATTGCAAATGGTAATGATTACTTATTAATATCTATTAACCAAGTTGAAACAAAAGTAAACACACATAATCATCTAGCATACAGGATATTCGTCGTTGTTTTGTGTATTAGATAAAACGATGTATACTTAGCTTGATTTGATTTAAAAATAAAATAGTTCCTCCCCATTTCAAAAATTAATTAAGATCAATATTTTGAAAGGATAAATATACTATTTTTCAAATATACATCAATTAGAAATGCCCGACTCAAAGGAAAATGTAAAATACAAGTTTTACGTTAAAACAGAACTTAAAGTTTTGACCACTATGCAGTATTTTGCATTTTTGACTTATTTAAGTTTAGAATGAAGACTTGAAAGTATTTTTAAATGAAAGTAAATTCAGTTATCTTTAAAATGGCAGGTGGCACGACTTCTACGGACTTACGGTTTATTTTATATGATTTTTCGAAGTTTGTCAAATTCTGCTAAAACAAACAGACGGCCCCCATAAAGTTGACGACCCCCATATATATTTGGGGGCCGCCCTAACATTTATGGAACCACCACCAGTGACCCCAAAACATGTTTTTTGTTCAAAATCATTTGGTGACTTAACTGTAGAACATATGACTTTAAAAAGTTGTTCCGGCACATAAATTTCGTGTTTTAGACATCATTTCTACTCTTACGACTTAGACAAACATAAGTTGGCACTTCCAAGTTCTTTTGAGAAAATTTTCCTTCAAGCTAGTATACAAAGTATATTTAATAACAAAACTAGTACGAATCAAACAACAAAACACTTTTCATATTTAATCCCCCTTCATGGGTAATTTGATACATGGATCGTACTCTATTTTAAAAACCATTTGTTTTGAAAACTAGAGCGACGTGGCTCTGATACCAATTGTGGAAACCGTAGAGGGGGGTGAATACGTTTCCATTAAAAAACTTTAAATCTTTAGGATTACATCACTCTTCTACCGGCGGTCCCATATATATATGGGGGCCGCCAAGTATATCAGGGGGCCGCCTGATTTATGGGACCGCCTCCAGAAGAGGTTTTTGGACTAGATCTTTTGTATCAAATCACCAATCAAGTTTGACGCAATATGAGAAGTGTCGATCATAGGTTAAAAAAACCATTACACAATCATAATAAGCCACAATGCAAAGTATAAAAGTAAAAGCGGTAAATTATAAGGAAAAAGTAAAGCGAAGGTAAAAAGAAAATGCAAACCGACACGATATTTATAGTGGTTTCGGATCCAACGTAGCTCCTCTCGCCCCTACTCCACTCACCGAGTATCCAACTCGTGAGTTACTTCACTATGCCCGTTATGTTTTAATGGCCCAACAAACAAACCTTGTGTTTTATGCCTAAAACACAATAAAACCGCATCGCTTACAATATTTTCTGACACTAAGCTAAATATCGAGTCCTAATCTTAGCTAGAACCAATCTACCACCCATACTTGTATTTTGAGGACCGAAATACTAACTGACACATCATCAACACTTTCAGATTTATACACTATCCGGATCTACACAACTACACAAGAATGAAATACATGGACTCGATCTATATGGAACAAATGTTACAAATGAACCAACTAGACTACATAACTTCGTAATCTGGGCAGATGACGATAGTTCTTTCTCTTGCACTGAAAAAGGAGGAAATGAATAGAAAGATTTGATCACATTTTTAAACAAGATTAACTAAGTATAATGATCAAAAAGATTTAAAAGAGATTTAGTTGAGATCTAGAGAGAGAAAGAACTGAAAGAAAATCGTAGTAAAAGGGTTATAAAAATATTGGAGGTGGCCCACTATTTAAAAGGAAGCCAGAAAAATAGCCTTTCAGGAAATGGCGGGTCCCAGAAACATTAGGGCCCGCCCGTATTTAAGGGCCTAGAGGTACAGCCCCGACAGACGCTTCTGTGTCTTGTCTTTTTGTGTGAAGTGAAAACTCTGTAAAAGTGACACTTGTTTTAGGAGGGAATGACCAGATTTTGAAATTCAAAATAATTACCAAATAAAACATTTCTTTATAATTCAAAAATAATTTGTCTAAATAATTTTTGAGAAATAGTTTTGTTATATTTATAAAAATATAAAGTTTAAGACAAAAAATTATTTCTTTAATCATCCTACAAGTTTAGTGTTGTTTGTACATACTTACGTGATTTACGTCAGGTGCAAACAAATGTCGGTGTTAATGTAGACTTAAGACGTCGAGAGATGTGGATTATAACAACCCGCAATTTTATCAATGTAATTATCCATCTATTAAATTAGATGCAATGTAATTATCCATCTATTAAATTAGATGCAATGTAATATCCATCTATTAAATTAGATGCAATGTAACATCTTTATATACCACCTTTATACATGAAATTTTTTTGCTTTATTCCATTATGCAACGTAACTTGCATAACTAAACAAACGAGCTCACGCAACCACCTATGCAATCTCTATGTTTATATCAAGCAAACATCATAATATGTCAAGTCAATAATCTATTATCCATTTTATCATGTACGTTATCTATTTAACATAACGATATTATCAAATGAACATTATCCATACTCACACCATAGCTATTCCTTGTCATCCCTAGCTGCTCTTAGTCACCTTACCTTGGTCCTTACTCCTCTAAACTTAGCCTCCAAGGTGTTTTTGCACTATAAATAGGACGCACCCTTCACCATTCCCGTAAGCTTGAATCCTTGTTCTATAAGCTATTTTTCTGTTTTGAAACTCTTATAAGTATCTTATAATCATGTATGAACCCTTGTTAAAAGCCTTGAGGCTCACACTCACTCGTTTTTAATTTCTAAAACCAAACGAGCCCTATTAAACCCTAATAACTCATTTTCTTGAAATCTATAAGCTAAACTTATAAGGTGTTGTTATAAGCTATTCTTATAAACTTATTAGTCATTTCTAAAAACATTTTATCAAGCCTTAAAAGCTTTAACCCATTGAATTAATTTTTATAAACCAAACAACCCGTTTTATGTTTTTAAACTCGTAAACCTTTTTCAATAAGCTATAAGATCGTAAAAGCTTTTATTCCTAACTTATTTTAGCTTATTATGATAAGCTATAACCTGCAAATCTCTTTTAGAAACCTAAAATAAGCTTGCATGTAATTTGGACTTGTTTTGTAAATTATTTTCATGCAAGGAGTATATATTGTAACTTTTGAAAATTATTAACTACAAGGGCCATTTTTGTAATCATATTAAAGTTATAACCCAAAGGATTGTTCTTGCCAAGTTTTAAAGTTCAAGGATTAAATTATATATACTTTATTTATATAAAGGACTACTTTTGTAATTAAATATAATTCAAGGGTATTTATTGCCAATTTAATATACTTAAAAATATAATTTATTATATTTTTATATAAATTATAAAACTATATATAAATATTATAATATAAATAAGCAAAATAACTTCACACGGAAGGATCTTCAAACACAAATTGTCAAACGGCTTCAACAATCGTAAGCAATCCTCCCCGGCAACGGCGCCAAAAACTGACAAGGCTTCTTGATCACACCTTTAAAATATATATAAATATAATAAATATATAACAAGGATAAGAATCAAAAAATCTCTCAATGTAGTAAACAGGAAGTATGATTCCCGGGTCGTTATCCCCAACGAGGAATGCAATTGAAAGTCGAGAGGCGTTTTGAGAATCGATGCTTGAATGGAACAAATTTTGG